>BJKM01001229.1:0-73550 GCA_015082035.1 Chaenogobius annularis | reverse complement strand
AAACTCACTGAAGAAGCTGCGTCTCGTTTAATGGCGGTGGCAGCAGTCTCTGCTCCACTTCACATTAAAGTGCTTCACTGCTTTTAAACAGAACATGTCCTCACAGTTCCACAAGCCACATGTTAAAGCCTGTTGTAGGTTTCTTTACAATAATTGCCGTGGCTCTGGCGATAGATAAGGATAATGTAGAACTGCGTTTAACATTGGAGTCATAATGGTCCGTTCATCTGTTCACTTTTAAGTTTTTCTTCCAAAACATTTTTTTTAGGCACAGGTCCAGAGATCGATAGATAAGTGTAGGTGACATGCTCTTTTATATAAAACAAAATCAACAGATCGTTTGCGGACAATCCCTTTGTGTTGCTGAACACAGTAACATTTTAATTCAAATATCAAATAAACAAGCAACGTAAATGCATTTGATGCGTTTTGCTTTTATGTCGACAGATTACACAATACAATGCCATACAATACGCATGTGTAGGCCTGTCCTCAAGCACTGAAAATCATCGCTACAATAAAATGAGTGGATTGGTAAGCGCACAGACGCAAAAATGACAGAAGACGCGTGTTTTAGCGCAAAATAGTTGTTATAATTTAAGGAGTTTTTCAAAAAGTGTATCTGAAAGTTTATTTTCTCTTTGGCGTGAAGACAAGACTCACTAGTCTCTAGTTGCGCAGTTGTGCATGCTCACAACATGGCGAGCGCTGAGATTGTGGTGAGGAGATGAGACCGGCAAAGAGTTGATGGTGTAACCATAACTAACGCGTTGCTGATTTGAAAAAGTTACTTGGAGAGTACTAGATTATATGGACGCACAAAAACTAACGCGTTACGTTCCTTGTTACTTTAAAAAAAGTAGTACATTTGAGCACTCTGTCATGTTACCCCCAACTCTGATAAGCAGAGACCACAAAAGACTCGTTTAGCCGGTTTTTGGAAGAATATGTTCAAAATGTACGGGCCTCAGTTCCCGGCTGCTGAATGTCCTCCCTGCTCTTCTCCCCATTTCACGCTATAGTTGGCCTCTCCAATTAAGGTAAAAAAAAATACTTTAAGTATTTTGTCACATTCGGTTACTGGTTCAGTCGTTGAACAAAAGTTAAAAACAGCTTTGTTTGTTGCACTGTTTGTCATACATTTATTGATCACTGATTAGAGAAGGACGCACTCACTGCAAGAGCTGTGTTTTCTTTTTTTTTTTATCACTATTACCGTGCATTTTGAAACCTAAATTGTGTGATCGAGTACCACAATGTATTCCTTTTGATTTTAGGAAAGTAACTGAATTTGTGCTGAAACTAACCATCGTTTTACGAATCGAAAAGTCTACCGATTGTTCTTTCTATTTCCGTAATTGATCAGTTGTCACGCAATGAAAAGATTTTTACTAAATTTGACCCCGATGAAGCTGAATTGAAGCCGTTTGAGGATCCTGGTGGAGCACTTTTTATGGATAAAAAAAGTGTTTTCATCAAATACACTTTACATTTACACATTTTCCGTGTCATTTTCATGCCATCGTGGCTCCATTTGTGACATAAAAATTTTTTGGGAGCCTATGTATAGACCAGTTAATAATCATTCGTAGACTAAAGTAGTTGAAAGTTATTTCAATAATTGATTAGTTGCGATTAATTGTTTAACTTGTTGCAGCCCTAAACTGAATACCACCAAATCATAGAGTAACATTATCAAATTTAGTAGACTTTATACATGCAATTATACGTTGCATATAGCCCACACCATACACTCTACTTTTCATATGATTAATGGCCTTTATGCACTTGTTATTAGTAGCTTACATTATGAACACATTTTGCTTTGCAGGTCAGATTGAACTTTATACGCACCTCCCGGTCATGAAGCAGCTCGTTGATCAACTGCAGCAATGGGAGTTCAGAGTATGTGGTGTCTTTCTGGTGGACTCTCAGTTCATGGTGGAGTCTTTCAAGGTAGGAGCCTCCTCTGCCTGTATCTATTTATATAGTATATTTATATTGTATTTGTACCATCTTAGCCTGACTTTTACCTCTATGTACACAGTTTATTTCTGGTGTCATGGCAGCTCTAAGCGCTATGGTTTCCCTTGAGATCCCTCAAGTAAACATCATGACTAAAATGGATCTGCTTAATCCAAAAGCAAAGAAAGAAATTGAAAAGTAAGTTTTACATCCTAATTAGACAGTAGTCATTAAACTGTTTATTTTATGTAAATGCATAATTTTGGTTGTTTTTAAGGTATCTAGATCCAGACATGTATTCAATGATGGAAGACAGTTCAGACTCGATCAGAAGTAAAAAGTTTAAGAAACTTACTCAGGCCATCTGTGGGCTTGTAAGTACATATATTCATCATTTATATTGTAATTATACGGTATTATGTTATTTTATGGTTAAGTACTTGTTTTATACAGCTGTGATTTGTTTATCTTTTGCAACAAATATCCTCTGTGTGTGTGTCCAGATTGACGACTACAGCATGGTAAGGTTCTTGCCCTTTGATCGAACAGATGAGGAAGGTATTAACATTGTGCTGCAACATATAGACTTTTCTATTCAGTATGGTGAAGACTTGGAGGTCAAGGAGCCTAAGGTAATTAAAAAATTAAATTGCATTTTGCACAATTGTTGTATGATTTTTTTCCTAAAACAGGTTTGTATTTTTTCATTTTATTTACAGGACTTAGACGAAGAAGAGTTGAATTATGATGACATTTTTGAAGGCAAACTTGACAACTGAGGAACCAAGAAGTGTCCTGAGAATTGCACACATATTTCACAGAACTGTCAAAATAAGAGCGGATGGAACATCTAAACACAACTGTTATACTTTGTTAAATTTCCCATGTTTGCGGCAACTGGTGAACCAGCGTGCAAAATGTCTTTAGAGATGTAAAGATTTTTTTTTTTTTTTTTTTTAAGTAAAAGCCATGGAACAGCCCAATGAGCTGAGCTGATGATAAATACATTTACCAAACTATTGTCAGAATACTTTTGAATGAATGCAGTTTAGCACCTTAAACTCTGAAAACTCTGAGGTAAGACAACACCCAAGCTCTAGCCATGGGTTTCAATTATAAGAAATTAGGACTGTCACTATTAATAACTTAAAACTAAATGTCATAATTTTTGATGGGGGGAAAAAGTCATCATAACGTCCAATACATCAGGAAGCTGAAACCCACGAATGCTGGACATTTTATTTCACAGATTGCAATGATTGTAAGTTATATAGTCTCAATTGGTTTTCATTATGTTTTATGTTAAATGTAGGACATTTTTAATTAAAAAAGGAAAATAATTATGACACAAATGCATGACTGTTGACTTTTAATCCATACTACACTACTCTATTTTGGAATTGACATGTAATTTCTTTTTTTTTAATTAAGAAAAGAAGGCCATATACAACATAAACCATGACACACACATAACATGCATACATAAACAACGCATAACAGATAATAGAATGATTAACAAAAAATACAGGAGAAGTTAGTTCAGTTTAATTTAAAGATACATTTTGAATAGGCTTTGAATTTATGCCCAATGAGTACAGTATTTCAGTAGCAGTATAGATTTTAAGGTATTTTTATTGTCTAGAATATATGTCAAATTATGTTTACCTATTGCTTTAGATCTTGATAGAAGTGATTGCAATTTGTTTTGTGTCCCTCCATTTAACTTTATGCATTGTTATTCATTAAAACTTTGATGCACAGAGAGAGTTTGGAATAGCTGCAAAAAGTGCTTTTGTCTTTTTTTGTGTGTTCTTGCGATTAATATCTATTTGAACACGTTTTGTATGTAATTCTATCTTTTCATTCAATTCAAATGACATCACAGAAAAAGTAGTGGCACATTTTCCAAATAACTGAGACAGGGTGAAAATATGTTTTTGTTTATCTACTTCGTTTTTCAGTTTTGTATCTATTATTTATGCGTAGACTAATCTTCCCCCTACATTTGTTGAATCAGCGCCCCCCTGTGACCACGTCGCGCCCCTACACATCTCCACTTCCTGTTCTGTTGGGTGGGACAAGCGGAAGCAGCCCTCAGCAGCAAATTTTCTTTTCGCTGTGCAGTTTGGCTGATTTATATCATTCAACATGCCAGTGAGTAATTGATTCACGTTTGAATTTACAAACCATTATAAGATTACGATTCAGAAGCAAATGTAAAGGATGTAAGTTGCGTACGAATGGACGCTAGCGTTGATGTTAGCACTGTAGGCTAGCAGCTGGAAATGATCAAAAACATAAAAATGCTGTTAGTCAGTTTTAAGATCTTCTGAGGGCTACATCTGCTCATACCTTTTTGTAATTGTTGTTTAACTGTGCATTAGCTTAAGACATTTCTCGTTGCTTTCTGAGACATAAGCGTGATTGGGTACATTTACATACTTGACTTGCTAAATCGGATTTCTAAAATTATCAGATAACCCAATACTAAGATCTTATGTTGGGTGTGTGTTTACACTCACAAGAGAAATCTGATAATAAACACCGTGTCAGTTAATCCATAGATTTTTAGACCAGCTGTTGTTTTTGCCCATAGCAAACTTGATTTTGAAATAACATTTTCAATCTTTAGCTTTTTTTTGTTGGTCTTTTCCGCATTAGTCTTTTTTTGCACAGTAATACTTGTCAAAATAATCTCAAAGAAATCACATTACTCACCTCAGATGCCAGTGTTAGTGTTTATATTACAGTTCAATAATATAATAACAGGAGCCAGATAATTATCAGACATTTGGTGCATGTTAAGTAGACATAAATGACGTAACAGCAACAATAATCCTTTACAGGCGTATCATTCCAGCCTGATGGCCCCCGACACCAGGATGGTGGGGAATATGGCTCTGCTCCCACTCAAAACCCAGTTCAAGGGTCCTGCTCGAGGAGACGGTGAGGCACACTGTTCTACTGCTGAACATTTTCATCCAACTATTACGTTATAATTGAAAAAGTTTGGTGGTAGAAGTGTAAAGTGTTCATTTTGACGTTTCTTATTTCCTGGTTGTGTTAGTTCCATATATGGTACGGCAGAGAAGAGGGTTGTTTGTTGCTGTAACTTCTTCATTTGTCTTTGCAATGTCAGATTTACAAACTTTATATTCTGTAAAAATCATCTCTGTCGATTAAATGACAAGGCATATCTGTTTTTCAGGCATCGACTCTGATATAATTGATGAGGCCCTCTATTACTTCAAGGCCAATGTTTTCTTTAAAAACTATGAAATTAAGGTAAGTATTTTAGTCAAACGACATCTTTGCTGCCGTCCTTGAATAGTTTTTGCTTCGTTCTTTGCTGAAGCAGCTGCTGTCATTCTTTCACGTGCTCTGGCTTGTTTTTGCCCACTCCTACATGCTTAGTTTAGGTCTACAATGTTCTGTCTTTCACATCACGCTTTCTTCAAATTGCTCTACTGTACGCATCCTTAATATTTGTGTATGTATATTTTCTTCTTCAGAACGAGGCTGACAGGACCCTGATCTATGTCACTCTCTACATTTCTGAATGTCTAAAAAAACTACAGAAGGTAAATTGATGGTTGTGAGCACACATTTTATTGTTCTCTCTTTGCTCAATGCTGATGCACCGATGTTCTTTCAACAGTGCAGTTCCAGGGGTCAGGGGGAAAAGGAGATGTACACTTTGGGCATCACTAACTTTCCCATTCCCGGAGAGCCTGGTTTCCCTCTCAACGCAATGTATCTTAAACCCGCAAACAAGCAGGAGGACGGTACGAATAAGTGTCACTGTATCGTATCTCTGTTGTTTAATCTACCCGAGCACCTTTTTTTTTTTTAGCTGTTGCTGTAACAAAGCAACACATTTAAGCAAAGAAGCGAATAATTTGATATATTGTGAGAAACTTCAGGTTTTGTTGACATCTGTAACATCTCTGTAAAAAATCCACGCGAAATGGAAACTGGCACAAAATTAAAACGTCTTCTCTGTCAGCACAAATGCAAATCAACAAAAGTAAAATTTTATTTTCTCACAACAACTTCAAAGGCAAAGGCCTGATCGTCATCAGTAGAAAGGACTTTAAACCGTAAAATGTATATGGCAAGTTTTTGGACCCAAAACAAATGATATGGTTTCAAATGATGATTTCTGTTTGGATATTTCTTTTAAAAGCACTTCATCTCCCAGAGTCATGTGCATTTTTGACACTCACATAGACTTGATGCTCCAATGTGTTTCGTTATGATGCATATTTCACAGTTTTGTTTTCTTGATTCAGAGACCATGAGGGCTTACCTTCAGCAGATTCGGCAGGAGACTGGCCTGAGGTTATGTGACCGTGTTTTTGATCCTCAAACAGACAAACCCAGCAAAGTGAGTGGTCCGGGAATCTGCTAATTAAACACTTACTACACTGCAGTTTTTAACTCTGTGCATCTCTCTCTTTCAGTGGTGGATGTGCTTTGTCAAAAAACAGTTTATGAACAAAAGTTTATCTGCTCCTGGTCAGTAAGTCACCAGGGCAGGCGTTTTCTACACCTTTAAGATTGACAGATTACAATTTGGGGGGGGGGGGCTTTTGTTTTCTCAGAGGATTTTATACTTATAAGTTCAAAGAAATGTCTCTTAAAAAGGTTGTTCATATTGAGCTGGTACTTAATGCAATAAATATCTTGAATCGTTTCAGTTCGGGTTTTTTGTCACAGTTGTGAGATAACGTTTATTACATTGATCATTACATTTGTGAATCAGTTTGAAAATAAAATAATGCTATAGATTATCATTAGACCTCCAGTCGTTTTAATTGAATTTATTATACACTTGATACGTGACTCCTTCCAGCTGGCATCTAAACCCTTCCATCTTTTTGAAGTCTAGAATAAGTATCAATATTAAACTAGTATGGAAACTAGATTCTCGTTTGAACAAAAGTGGACCTAGCCAAAGTGGAGAAAGATTTACACCTGACCACATATATTCAAGAAAATTGACTTTGTGTTGAAAATTCATAAGGTTTTTTTTTATTATTATCTCTATTGAAATCTGTATCAAGCCTTTTACATAGTGCTGAAATTGAATTTTCCCATTGTGACAAATGAATCAAATAAAACACGTAGCATTTTCTTTGACTAAACTCCAAAGGGTGCGTTCACACTTACATAAACCACATCAAAATTGGGATTCAACGGGCAATAAATTAGAAAATAATCCTAGGCTAGAACAGGATCAAACCAAGTCTACATCTGGACTAAACTGGGCTCAAACCAGGACCCAAGATAGACTAGTGTGAAAGCGCCCTCAGACTTACGGCTTTGTGATCATGTCCTATAACATGAACAACCAAAGACACAAGGCACTTTGTTCAACGTGGAATTTGAAAATACAAAAATACAAAGCAGCGCTGTAAATTGGAGCAAATAAATAAAGATAACAGACCAGTCCACGAGAAAACATGTAGTGCGGACACAGAGAAAACAACATACTATCATAATAAAAAAAGCAATAAATTATTTTACAAGTTGAAAAAAGTCATTGTAACAAACAGACGCTTCACTTCATGGCCTTGAGATCTTATTAAAAGGTGCAACGTCCATTATCCCTGTCAAGTTCACACCTAAAAAGAGAACCATACATTAACATCTGGTTGAAAAAGTTATTTCTTAGGGAAGAATTCATTTGACTTACTGTGAAAACAACGCTAGTCAAAAGCGGCCTCTTGACTTCTCCTCACGCAAAGGGCAACCTTTTTCTTAAAGATTCCAGTTGGGTCTCTCCTCCATTCTTTCTGTAGACTCAAAAAGGCCACACTGAAGACACATTTCACACGTACTCCAGGCCTACATGTTGAAAACCACTCACTGCTGCTTCTACGTTGGCGGGGGAGTCTCCGTTGGGGTCGGCCAGCATGGATATCACACTGATCATTATGGTTTCCACTGTGTGAACTGGCAGCCAGCGCTCCTCGGGCTTCTCATAGCCGTATTTATCCTCACCGGGGTCGTGCAGGATGGAGATGCAAACGTCACCATTTTTGGCCACTAAAAAAAGAAAAAGAAAAATATTGACGTCACAGCATCAGTCTGGTTACGCGTTCCCATTCGACGCTTCAAAATGTAGATGATAATGAGGAACAGCGCAGCAGGTCTACAATCGGCTTTTTTCTTTTGCAACATTTTCTCTGAAATGTCCATATCTAACCTCAATAATAATAGAATAAAAAATGTTCTGCTGCCTCCAGTGTTCCCTGTTCTGCCTTGTGTTAAAACCGCATTGTATCGCAGAGATTTGGTGGTCCGAGGGGCGGTTTAGACAGTAATATTTCAATGCATACAATAGTAAAGCAACTTTGAGAAATACAGAGGTGTGTAGTACTCAGTTACAAGTAGTTTTCTGGCACCATACTTTTACTCTCACTATTTCATTTTGTAACAATACTCTTATTTGATTACTCTTCTTACACTTTACCTTCAGATATCATTTGATTTTGTAAAATTTCTCTTTGAAAGTATTCACTTTTCCCATATTTTGTTATGTCCGCCTAATTCCAAAATGGATTAAATTAATGACATGCCCAATTGAATCACAAATCCTATTTTATATACATTTGATGCCCACAATGTTACTCAGGACTCAAGTACCAGTAGTAGTTTCTCCAAACGCTTATTTACTTTACTCCCACTCGAGTTATTATTTGGTGGACAGCCTTTTTCTTCTTCTTCTTCTTCTACTACTTGAGCAGTATTATTTTAAAGTAGTTGAGAACAAACTTTGGCTATACTCTACCAACCTCTGGAACTGTACTATGGATTAATTTTCCATGGTATTATTTAACATATATTCCATTATAATCCGTTAGTTACAGTCAGAACATACAAGTGTGTGCTTTTGTAACACTAACCATTTGGGTGCCAGATCTCTGTGACAAACTTCATCTTGGGAGGTTTCAAAGGATAATTCTTCGGGAAGGTGAGCGTTGCTTTGAATACACCTCCTTCACTGTTAAAAAGGAAAGCAAAGTGTGACATGTACAGAGGAATACAGTCACACGTTATTAAGATGTCGATGTAAGAACAGACGTGTGCTTTTAACTCACTACAAAGTGTCCTGGGGTCCATAGATCAGCACTTCCCACTTGTAGATGTCTTCATCATCCACAAGACCGGCTGAAAACCCCTCCACTGGATTCTTATTGAGCTCTTGACACAAAAGTTGCAAAAATCAATATTGTATGTTTTCCGAGTAAATGGATTGCGCAATAACCCGGTCCACACAATCTGTCACGTGTATTTTCGTTCCTCACAACGTGGACATAAAGTTTACAGTCAGCGATACAAAAACACGTTAACTTGATTCAGAGTGGACTTCGTACAAAATGCCTGGACTTAATCGCACGGATGTATTAAACTGACGGCCGGTGAATTCGTCGCGCAATCTTTGACATGACAAACTTCTGCGCACTTACCGGCCAACTGTTTGCGGAGTAACAACGAGGACTGTTTGGTCATTCTTTCAGATGATTCCTTCGGTGTCAAAATTATATATGTATTTAAAAAATAATAATAGTAAAAAAAGCAGGTCAGCAGATTAAAAAGACAGAAAGGCAACTGTTAGGAAAGCGTTCAAACGTTGTTGCTCTGCGGTGCGACGGCATGAGGAGGAGGAACACGCTTTTCTATGACTATTTTACCCCGCTTTTTTACCCATAAGTCTTCTCTCTTGTTGAGATCTAAATGAAATAAGATAAAACAAATGTTACAAGTCTGTGTTAATTAAATAGGCCCACTATTTGAACGCCAGTGTCTGAATTAAAGTGAATTATGAGGGTTTTAATGTAAAGTAAAAGGAAAAACAGATCGTCGTGCTCGGTGCCCACAAGACAATACGGTGGGTTTATTATTCCACTTTTGCTTTCTTCTTTTGTAGAAAGAATATTGTCTTTACTGCCTCTTACAGTTTGGAAAGAGCATTGCATACAAGGCTAGTTTGGATCAAGTTTGTTATAGGTTTGTCGTTAATGTGAACAATAGCTTATATTATTGTTATTTTATGCATTTCCCATTGGGTCAAATATCTGTGCAGCTAGTTTACAAAAGATAAAGATTTTTCTTTCCTCAAAATTGAAAAAAGAAATATATGGAAAATAAATTAGCATAATTACTAACTATAGCAGTATAGAGTAAGTGGGTTACATTGCAATTTGATGAATGTATGTATATCAGTTTAATTAAAAATATATTGTAATAATGACAAACACATTTGAATGTCTTTATTGTAATTGGTGAAGATCAAAATAAAGACATATTTAATGATGCATGACACTACGTTGACCTGGCCTATACAGTGCTGTTTATAAGTAGATAAAAAGTGTGATCATTTATTGTTATTTGCAAACAAGTTACTCTGGCCATAACTATATGCAATGTATCTAAATAGAAATATGATTATTTATTTATTTTAATTTTCATTCATTCATTTTATTTATACAGGAAACATTTAAATACAATAACCAGGTTGCAGGTTTGCAGCAGGCTCTGCAGCAAAGGACAACAACATTCACATCAAGAGAAGACAACCATGGACACTACATTACCCACACACTCACAGTTCACTGTCAGTGACTACAAGCCTTCAGCCAAAAAGAGTTTTGTCTTTTAAGAATAGGCATTAGAGACTTTATCCCAGAATGCACCCTTCTACAGTAAGTGAAATCTTTTACCTTCACTCTCAACTTGAAGAACAAAGTGTACTTTTATTGTTAAGAATATTATTAACAATTGCCCACTGGCTATCAACCTCTGCTTCTTCAGACAGAGTGCAGTCTAATCATTTAACACAACTCACTTGAATCCCCACTGATAGCTTCAATCTGGTAGGCTGTCAGTCTTCACACACTGTAACGTTACAGCTGAACATTTCTCTTTTTTCCAAACTTGCGCATAAACTTCAAGCTGAATCAGTGTCACCGCTGATCTTTTACTGACTTGTTGGTTTTTGCACAAAGGCTTCCATCTTGAATGCAGTGAGGAGGTAGTGTGTATCAAATACATATTTTAAGACTTTCAACAGGGATTGGAGAGACTCTGTTGCTTAGGCACACGATTATACTGTCATGTGTGACTAGTTTCATGTGACAGATATGTTCCTCTCTCAAAATGTTGCAGTTGAAGATAAAGTATCACAATGAAAGTGAATAAACAAAAGTGCAGAAATATCCAGGGCTTAATTTGTAAATAAGTAATTACAGGACTGTTGCATGAGGTTGGGGAACAGGACAAAACAGAGGCCATGAAACTACATTAATTTAAACAAAACCTTCCCACAAACCAGGGAAAGGGGAATTTAAGTACTTAATTTAATTCCACAAGCCTATATTAAGAATATTTATAATTTGGGTTATAGGACAATATAAATGATCAAATAAACCAAAAGGGTATTATAGCTGACATTAAGTCCATTTAAGTATTTTCAAATGTGAATGCATTTTACAGTTCATTTTAGAGACTTAAATTATTATTATTTTTTTCTTACAATGCCAAAACAGTTGATGTCCTTCTCCCGGGCCATCTGAATTTCACTAAGGCCTGAATTAATTGAAACGGTAGTGAGCTAAAATAGCCTATGTTAACCTGTCATCTGTCTTTGTACCTGGTGTCTTCAATATGTTCTCTAATGGGCATCAGTGATGAGTGACACTGCTCCTGCTGGTCTCTAATTCCTTCACACACATGTCACACAAGTGTTGAAACATTTACCAGGCTGTGTCTTTATGATGAAAATAAGGTAATAAATGTGATGATTCTGATTATATTTTAACCCCCAAAAGTGCTTTTTGCAAGAGTGTTCTAAGTTTTGTTTGCAAAGTTAGATTCGTCAAACTTTCTGAACTGTTTTGCCACTGAAGTGAATAGTTTGGCAAAGTGTGCTACAGTTCAAGATTTATAAAAAAGTTTCAGAAAATGTGCCAAAGAATTGAAATAAAACTGTAATAATAACCCTATAAACCAACTTATAGCACAGTGCGGCTCATCTTCCAACCATATACAACACAAACTGTCAGTGTAATCCCTCAAACTGTTGAACTATTGCTGCTATAGCAACATATACTATTAGTTCCCTTTGTATAACATATTGGTTCTATTGGATGCCATATCATGAGGCACTGATGTGTGGTATCGATGTTTAAAGCTTCAGCCTGCAGAGTGCACCTACAGCGGAGCAAAAAGACACAAAGCTGTGGTCAGTGGCTAATAGCAGGTAATTTGTTGCATTGATTAGGGCCTGTCTTGCTGCTGCACGGCGCTGGGAGGCACACAGCACTACACTATTTATACTGAGTAAAGGGAGAAAGTGAATGAGTTGTTGACCTTCTTTACTTCAACATGCACAATGGAATAGAAGATTGTTCCTTTTCAGAAAGTGTGCATTTACAATGAGTACTGTACATGTTTTGTGGAGATGTGGATTTTAGCAGCACAGCTCAGAATGTTCCTCAGATTAAAATAAAGTGAAGAGATTGTTCCAAAACTGTACAATAAGGGATTGTGGGGTTTGAAAAATAGGGTTAACTAAGTAAGATGAAAATAGACTTATACTAAATACTTTGACTGAATATATACACACATATTACAGTTTAGTCGGAAATAGGGCAAAAACTAGCAGTGCAAATGGACAAGTTGTTGGCATTGTTCTTATATGACAGGTGAAGAAGAAGTGTTCATGAGTCCAACGACAGAGAAGAAATCGGTTTGTGATATTGAGGATCAGATGATCTCAATGATCAGATCCAAAAAGCGTAGGGGGTTTTGTTAAATGGTAACTATTAAAAGTTTGAAGTACAACAATGAAATAATTAGCAATTTCGTAAACTAGTCCAGATTCAGAGCCATAGTTATCTCTGATCAGTAGGTGAAAACATTTAGATCATCTCAAAGTGGTGCTGTTTAATAACAGACTGTGAAATGTGATCAAAGCTTAAGCTATTTGTGTTGGTCTTTCATTGAACTCTTTTCTGCCACAGGTCTCTGTTGACAACATAATACAAATAATGTCAGCGTAAGAAGAAGCTGTAGAAACAAATGAAAGTTCATACTGCCAGACATTATCATTATAGTCTTTATTACTGGGTTTCAGCAGAGCACACGTTTGCTAAGCCCTTGGCCAAGACACTTCACCCACTTTTACACTCCAGTGTGTGTATGCGTGTGTGTGTGTGTGTGTTGGAAGAGCCCTTTTCGTGTGTGTGTGTGGAGTGAGTGTGCGCGCGTGTGAGTGTGCGGCGTGTGTTGTGTGTGTGTGTGTGTGCGTGCGTGTGTGTGTGTGTGTGTGCGTGTGTGTTTATGTGCAGGGAGAAATCTACCATGCAGCAGTTCTTACAAAAATAAATACATGAATACATAAAAATTCTTATCAAAAGACGTTTCAAGGAGAGCGTCCAAACTGTAATATGCCTTGCAGTGCTTGAGTTTTGAAATGTAAAGCTGGGGAACCTACTTTTCAAACAGTGAAATAAGAAGTCTTTTTTTTTTTGTTGTTTTTTTTTAACTCATTCATAGCTCTCCACACATCCTTTGACATATCATTAGTATTCACATGCTATTTTTTGGCTCTAGAGTCTATCATAATAAACAAAACACAATTATAAATCATTAAAGTCAAATCTATTATAAGTCATTAGACCAGGCTCTGATCTCACTCCATGTGTTTGAGTGTTTTAATTTGCCAAAACCACTTATATTTTTCTTTTTTTGGCCACAGCTTTAGAGCAGCTTTTTCAGACATAACTGAATTAGGTGATATCCCTAAACAGCCAATCAGCTCTCTCCTCAAAGTGTCCAAAGTGTCATAGTGACTCACATGGCTCTTTCTTACAAGTTTGAAACGATAAAATGTTTCCTAATAAATTTAATAAACAGCATGTGGAGGTCTGATTTTTATTTTTCCACAAAGTTCTGCTTTTACTTTGAACTGGATTTTCTAAGTACCGGTATAAGGAAAAATAAGTTGGGTACCCCCAGCTTCAAATAAAAATAGAATTATAAATATTAGATTTTGTTTAACATGACTTTGAGAAAGCCAGAATTTGTCACAGGTCTGCTCATCTCCTGTCTGCTGGTATCATTCCATTCTGCCAGTCAGCCACGCGCTCCTCATCAGACCCACTCCCTACACCTGTCTCTGCTCTCCTCTACCTGTCAGCCACGCCTCCTCATCAGACCCACTCCCTACACCTGTCTCTGCTCTACCTGTCAGCCACGCCTCCTCATCAGACCCACTCCCTACACCTGTCTCTGCTCTACCTGTCAGCCACGCCTCCTCATCAGACCCACTCCCTACACCTGTCTATGCTCTACCTGTCAGCCACGCCTCTCATCAGACCCACTCCCTACACCTGTCTCTGCTCTACCTGTCAGCCACGCCTCCTCATCAGACCCACTCCCTACACCTGTCTCTGCTCTACCTGTTAGCCACGCCTCCTCATCAGACCCAGTCCCTACACCTGTCTCTGCTCTACCTGTCAGCCACGCCTCCTCATCAGACCCACTCCCTACACCTGTCTCTGCTCTACCCGTCAGCACGCCTCCTCATCAGACCCACTCCCTACACCTGTCTCTGCTCCTCTCTACCTGTCAGCCACGCCTCCTCATCAGACCCACTCCCTACACCTGTCTCTGCTCTACCTGTTAGCCACGCCTCCTCATCAGACCACTCCCTACACCTGTCTCTGCTCTACCTGTTAGCCACGCCCCTCATCAGACCCACTCCCTACACCTGTCTCTGCTCTACCTGTCAGCCACGCTCCTCATCAGACCCACTCCCTACACCTGTCTCTGCTCTACCTGTCAGCCACGCCTCCTCATCAGACCCACTCCCTACACCTGTCTCTGCTCTACCTGTCAGCCACGCCTCCTCATCAGACCCACCCAAGCCCCCGGAAGACAAAATGGCGCCCAATTCAAGCCTATAGCGTGTGCTCATTGGCGCATGTCTCCAAAAAAGTTCCCTACTTCCGCGTTACTTCCTGAATAGGGAGTCTAGTGCCTCCCCTTTTATGACGACATCGCCATGTCGCTTTGGCGTCGGGAACGAGCACGGCGACAGCAGAACGCGTGAAAGACTGAGGACAGTTAGTGCGGACTTTTGGAGTCTGCCGTCTTGAAATGGTCTGGTTACGAAATGTATAATGATGAACTGTTATATCTATAAATATAAAAGGTATCATGTTGTAAAGCGAAAATAATGGTTTCTTTTGCAGAAAGCATGAGCCGTGAACTCATGAATGCTTCTTTTTGTGTAGCTATACTCACGTTAGCTTGTGTGTTAGCTTGTGTTAGCTTGTGTTAGCTTGTGTTAGCTTGTGTGAACTGTGTAATCGTTCATTTACACTTCATATTGAATGATGTGTGAAAACATGTACGATGTTCGTGTCTCGTTTGTCTCGTCTTCTTCTGTTTGGTTTTCGTCCGACACGCGTTCTTCTGATGATCGTTCACGAAGAGTGCGTGCGCTGTCAGAGCGCGTACATGTTTCGCCGTGACGTTAAAAATGTGATTTTTAAGGATTTTAGAAACGGTAAAAGAGTGAAATTCCTTCTATTTTATTTTTAGGCTAAAAAGAATTTCGCACTTTCGGTAATTTTACAGTCCGAACTGTTGAAATGGTCGGTGCCTGAGGCTGCAGTACCGCGGAGCGGCCACTACTCAATTTGGATCGCGGACAGAGGGGGCGTGCCTTATCCAGTTATTATAATAGATCCATGCCCACTCCCTACACCTGTCTCTGCTCTACCTGTTAGCCACGCCTCCTCATCAGACCCACCCCCTACACCTGTGAGAGCTCTGGCTGTATTTAAGAATGCTCCTGTCTCTGGGCCAGTGCCAGATTGTTCTTGTGCTATGCCTGACTTTCCAGCGGTTTTCCCCGGACTGATCACCTGTTGCAAACCCCGTCTCTGCCCTGGATATTGTCTCAGCTGTCTGCCTTCGACCACGAGTTTCACCTCTTCCCTCCTGGTTAGACACCTGCTCGACTCTGTGACTAAACAGCTCACCACTGGACCTGCCTGCCTGCTAGTAATCCAACCGTGACTGGCTTTGCCTTCAGTCAGCGACTCCAGACTCACTCCAACTCGGATCTCGCTAGTGTCAATCTTGGGAGAAAAAAACTGAATTATAAATATAATGTTAATATTTGTCATCTGATATGTATTATAAACCCCTTTTCCCTTTGAATCCAATATGGAACCATATTCAAAAAAATATTTAATATCATAATTTCCACATGTCCCGTAACTCCCGTTCAAATACAGGGAGGAGGGGCGACCGCTCGGTCCACAGTATAATGCCTCACAAACTTTGCTGTATGTGATGCAGATAGTGTGTCGCTGTCCCTCTGTATATAACAAATAAAACTCTCTGACGATGTGCTCTGTACTTCCATATTCAGGATAATGTACGAAATGTATTTCTGAAACGTGTTTAGCCTCACAGATTCATTATAAAACGGCAGTAAAAGTTCACTCTGAGGCAAACAATATGCCTGACTCAAGGCAGAGTGTGCCTGTGGACTGTTGCGCCATCTTCTTTGTTTTTGAACTAGTTTATTTCTTGTTTATTTCTTATCTACAATCCGGTTTATCAAAATGTAAAGGTAAGACCATTGACTTTCATTTATTTTGGCTTGAAATAGGTTGGAATTTGGCTCAATAGGAAATAAAGTGATAAATAAAGTTCATTACCGACTGATATTCCGTCTGCCTGTACTGTTATTGTGTCCTCACCATACCCGTGACAAGATTAAGTCGATAAAATAAACATTCAACCCAGCCTTGTCCTAACAAATCTACACAATTGCACATAGGGCTGTATAAATATTCATGAGGAAAAAATGAAAGTATCCCTTACATCACCAATAAATCAGTTCACATGGCCAAGAGTCAAAGCTGCATTACCCAACTTGTTTTCTTGTAAATAGGTACATTTGTCCCCCCCCCATAAAATGCATTGTAAAAGCTGGAGTTTGGGTCAAGATCCTACCACTGCACATTGTACTACTGTTGCACAGCTAGACACTTAACCCACCTGTCCCTCAGTGTTTGCGTACTCTGGTGTGTGAATGTGTGGATGGATGAGTGGCACCTTAATGAAAAGCCTCTTGAGTGCCTTGAAGGTAAAAGTGCTATTTAATGTGACCGTTTACACCATTTTCATGTACTATATATATATATATGCACACACGCACACATGCACACACACACACACACACACACACACACACAGAGGCCAAACGGGTTTGTGAGAGCTTGGAAGTAGATTATTTACTTTTTCCTGCAGTTTGAACCAGCTTTAAATTTTTTCCTTTCAATAGATGGCAGTGTGACCCATGTATTTGTGTCGTTCTCAAATATAAAAGAAGCCTAAAACCCACAGTGAAACTTGTGCATTTTGAAATGTTGAACTAGACTTTACCTATATCTCCCTGTCTGCAGGATTGTGCTGAAAGTGCACTTTGTTGGGAGTGTTTCAGCCCGAGTGAACAGACCATATCCTGCAGCTGCCAGTGATTCCCTTCAGAGTCAAAGATAAGAACATCACTTCCTCTGTCCAACATCCCTCAGTCCTGATTATCTGGGGAAAACTGCTCAAGCAATTTTACAAGATGGCTTCTCCAATTTCTTCTCCCTGACTCGGATGTGTGTGATTGGGAGAGCACGGGTACATTACAATGATGCTATCAGTGTTGGATTTACAGGCTTATTATCCAAAAATAGCCATTTAGCTAGATCGCAGACTGTCTTGCCAAAGAGTGCTGCTCTGTCTGCATTTAGCATTAGCTTTGTGGATTAGTGACTGAATTATGGGTAGTTTTGGACTGTCTAGAAATAAGTTGGCAAGAGTCAGACTTAATCATTTGAATTTTAAGTCTTTGAGGAAGGAGTAGGCTTTTTTAAACAATGTGGATTTGATGATAAAAGTTGCTCCAAAATAATTCATTGTTTGGTTTACATAATTCAACTACCGGTATAAAGTTCACTAAATAAAGTGGAACAAAAATAAATAGTAGGCAACTTTTGCATGTCATACAATCATAATATTAGCTCTCAATATAAATTCAATTATATATATATTTGAATGGGGACAATGCACCTTAATTAACGTTCCTGTAAATGTGCCGGTATTAGACCAAGCGAAAAAATGCCAACAATATACAAAATTATAAATATCAAGATCAGTAAAAAGTTAGAAAAATGAGGAGGCCACATAAAAGCAGATTTATGCAAGAGCAGAGCATATACATGAGACAAGCATGATTCAGCTCTGTGTACCAGTATTGTGCTGTGCAATGGGATTGTGTTCCAAAACTGGATGGCTCGTACTGAAAAAGAAGATTGGCTGGAGGCACTTTTTCTCAGGGTGATTACCAGATTATTTGAGCTAGCAGATCTGGTGTGTCTGCTACTTTAGTTAAAGAAATTATAAAGCGGTGATGGGGCCAGACAATGTACGATTTAAAAAAAAACAAAAAAACAGACATTGCACTGGGGCTGAGCGGCTCCAGCAAAAAGGTGTTTAGCGGGGTCTCCTCCATCAACCCAGACCATGCACAATAATTCAAATCCTCTAGGCAGTCGAGGCAAGCTCAAAATGGAGGGATGGGCCCGCGACACACAACGGTGTTGAAGGATTATCCAAATGAAGAGGACAGATTCCCCAGGACTATTACTTTAACCTTAATGATGGCAGTTATAGCTTTAAGGAAAGGTTTCAAAGCTCACAGGTTAAACATGCCTCTGAATGGGAATATTCAAGACATATATGAAGAAGAGAAACAAATCCTATTTGAAATAAAGACATGGTGGTTTGTCTGGATGGCTGTACAGTATTTTGTAAAAGAGGAATATTCTAAATGGTCTTGATGTCCATTCCTGAAAAAACACATGCACATTCACAAGTTAATGTAAAGAATATTTGACTCAGACTCATAAAAATTCAGATAAGTGGGAGTCTCACTTCCTTTCTGTTTAGTTTATTTACAGTGGCGGTCAGTATTTATAGACCCTTTAAAAGTGTGTAAACAAAAATATACTAAAGTGGAACATAATGTGATTTCAATTGGGAAATAGGGCTTAACCTCAGAATCATAAAATATGAAAAATATAAGTGGTTTTGGCTAATTAAAACACTCAAGCACATGGAGTGAGATCAAAGCCTGGTTTAATGACTTATAATGATTTGACTGTAATGATTTATAATTGCGTTTTGTTTATTATAATAGACTCTTAGTATTTTTGATGAAAGCAAAAAAATAGCATTTTTGGTTACAAATTTACAGCTTGTTTTTTGTTATAAAGAAGTACATTCATTAGTATTCAAATCCGATGTCAGCTAATCATTGAAAATGTACTTTGGTCAACTTCGTTTTGCCATTCTGTAATTGTGAACATTCTGATTACAGCATTTTAAGGATCTTTAGTGCACTTTATGGCTGAAGATTCAGAATTGAGCTATATTGTGCAAGTTTGTTTTAATTACATAAAAGGTTGGGCATGGGCACAAAGTTTAATGTCCTCAAATTACAGTCAAAAGTTGTGGCAAAATTGGAAACATTTGTGGAGTTAATTAATAAATCTGGGTCAACTTTTGTAGATTAAATGCTACTGAATAAGGCTAAAATGCCTCGTCACATGTTCTGATGTTTTTGTTTTGTTACTTGTCTTGCATAATCCTCACCAATGTCTTTTCTTCTCACATTGATATGCCCTGCTTTAAATAATAGAGCTTTTAATCCCCTCGGTACAGCTCTGCACCCTGCATGGCTGATTACATCGCACTTTGATTCAAACGCACTCATCCTTCACAAACATCCTTGGACTCCCCCTTTTAGGATCCGGAAATTAGTGCCAGGGGTCCCATGATAAATAAAGAGTGGCTACATAGATCTTATTCTCAATTGTTCCATCAGACATCTTTATTTTTCTTATTTTTAAATTGAGACACAAATTTGACACTGCATGTTTGTATATGTGTTAGAACTGCATGTTAGGCAGTCACCCAACAACCAGAGTGTCACCACTTAATTTCAAACCTCTCACTAAATAAACTATAATTGTGTGTCAGAGGCAAAGTAATTGTTGCCTCTGATGTCTAATTTCTTATAATTATAAGTGGGAACAAGCTCTGCCCAATAGAAATAGGATTTCAAATCCTGTCTAAATGTTCTTCAATGTAAATATATGCAGGAGTAACATTTAAACTTCTTTCCTCAAAGCTGAAGCTAATTTCACAGAAAAAAAAATGTTTTAGAGACAAAACAAAAAACAAGTCCAGGTGGAATTCACATGCAAGTCATGCAAAAGTTTTTTTTATTGTAGGGTCATTTTTTAAATTTGTGTGTTTGGAGTACAAACTGACCTGATTCATCCCAGGATATTCGATTTGACTGAAAATAAGTGAGAACAAGGTATATATTTTTTGACGCCCAGATGGCTGTCATTGTTGTCTTATTATTATATTGTTATTATTACAGTCCTCATAGTGGCCAAACTATGGCCAGGGTTGAACTGGGCGAGTGGTCCTGTTGTCAGCGCTCGCTGGTGCCAGGGTTGGAGAACTTTATTAGGCTCATTATTGTTCCTGTGTTTTCCACTTAAACTCCGGACATCGTGACGGACTGGAGGCAGAAGCGATTAAGTTTACATGATGAAAACAACCTGCTGGTTAATATGATGTCCTGGCCAGACCTTTGTGTTTATTGTTATTCATTATCTCTCTTTTTTCTTTTTATAATAAAATAAAATAAAATAATAAAATAATAAAATAATAAAATAATAAAATAATAAAATAATAAAATAATAAAATAATAAAATAATACAATAATATTTATTTTATGGCCTGAGTGCAAAGAAAAACATTCAAAATAAAAATGTGTTCTTGTATATTAAGAGCAAACAGGCTGTTCTGAAGGGAAGGATGGTTGTGATCGGACGGGCCCTCGTTGCAGTAAGAATGTCCGCTTGTTTTCCATTGGTCTTTGCCAGGGCAGCGCACGAGGACCATTTTCCAAAACCATAATGTTACACGAGACCATCACAGCTATGACTCTGTGAAACTGATCAAGTTTGCGGACGACACCACCCTCATCGGGCTCATCTCGGACAGGGATGAGTCTGTCTACAGGAGGGAGGTGGACCGGCTGGTGTCCTGGTGCAGACTATTCTGGTGGCATTAGCGGATATACACACCTGGATGTTCAACGCCCTGGTGGTCGTTTGTGTTGTCATGAAAACAGTGGAGATGATCGTGGACTTCAGAAAAGTCACAGCCCCACAGCCCCCCCCTCACCATGACAGACTCCCCCATCACCACCGTGGACTCCTTCCGCTTCCTCTGCATCACCATCACCCAGGACCTCAAGTGGGAGCCCTCCATCAGCTCCCTCATCAAGAAGGCCCAGCAGAGGATGGAGTTCCTGTGGCAGCTGAGGGAAGCCAAGCTGCCAGTGCAGATGATGGTGCAGTTTTACACCATCGCCATCATTGAGTCCATCCTCACCTCCTCCATCACTGTGTGGTACGCTGGGGCCACAGCCAGGGACAAACAGAGACTACAGCGCATCGTTCGTTCTACTTGAGAAGGTGGATGGGCTGCAGACTTCCATCCTGCAGGACCTGTACGTCTCCAGGGCTCTGGGATGAGCAGGTCGGATCACAGCTGACCCTTCTCACCCTGGACATGGTCTATTTGAACCACTCCCCTCAGGCAGGAGGCTACGGTCCATCCGGACCAGAACCTCCCACCACAGAAGTAGTTTCTTTCCCTCTGCCGTTGGACTCATGAACACTTCGAAACACCTGTCACCTTATATGTTGTTTTTATTATTGATCAGTGTTTTATGTTGCAGCTTAACGCCGAGACAAGTTCCAACGTTTTGTGAATTCTGTTCATTGACAATGGCAATACAACCTTTTTTGATTCTGATTCTGAAGATAGTTGGAGGATTACCCAACTGTTCATGCTTTAGGTTGATCAGGTTAAACGATGAAAGTTTTCTTAAGCAGTGCAATAAAGGGATTGTCTGAACCCTTGTTTTAAGTTATTACACATTAGAAGTTAGAGGAATTTAAGTCAGTGGTTAAATCGATCTAGTTTGAAAAAGGTTACAAGTAGAAGTCTGTGGTTATATCAATTATCCAAGAACTATAATAATGTGATGTAAATAATCCCACATTGAACAATGCTTTGTTTTGCATTCTCAGATCCATCCTCCACTCAGCATTGCAGTGAAACAGAAGCACATAATCAGCGTTAGACTTGATTTATGTCTGTTTGAGAAGGCAACAGTGAGCGCAGGGTGGTGCCGCTGCTCGCACTAAACTATAATTGTGTTTTCTCCCATTCTTTATATGAGTGCATCTGTACTGTCAAACCAAGCAAATTACTGTACATCAAATGAAAATGCAAATTATGTTTAACTTTAAAATTGTTTAACGGCTCTTGTATTGTGCATCTGTTGGACAAAGCGGGCGGTACTCCCGCCTCATGATATGATCAGTCCAGCGACGGTACTCACATCAGTCTTATTTCACATCAGTCTATTTAAAACACATTTATTGATTTGTTTTTGTTTTGTGGTCACTCTGAAAAGGTGCAATAAGCGCCCATGCAGCACAGCCAACAATACATTATCTGCTACTGCTAAGCCTACATTAGTTTGATGGACATTTTAACATTTATTATACTGAGGATGCTTTTTGTTAGGCCTTCAATCAAGAGTATATGTGCTCAAAGGTATATCATGTGACAGATTTAACTGTTCTGTAACTTAGTTCATGAGCCGATTAACCTGTTCCTGGATTTGATTTGTAGATGTTTTTCTTTCAGAGCGAGAACAGTGCAGTTGTTTTACGGGTGTCCTGATTGAATTAATGGAATTACGAACAAGAAACAAACACACTGCTTTTCAGTGCCATTACTGTTAAAGGTAAAAAAAAAAAAAAAGACACCCAAAAAGATGTGATGCTGTACGAACATGTTACATTCTCTTAAAAGGTACATACTGTATTGTGCAAAAACATCTTTTATGAGCTTTTAACCAGTGGTGTTACCTCATCATTAGCTTACTCAAGCTAGTATTTTGATTGATTTATGCATGCTTGGGTAATGCTGTATTCTTCTGCATTTGACACTTGAGTGCTCAGAAAAATCCTGTTTTCACCCACCCCCTAGCCCTGCCCAGTGCACAGTGAAATGTCAACATGAAGTGGCGGGGCTTCTCAGTTCAGCAGTCTTGAACAGGTGGTCAATGGATTTTAATTACAAAGCCTTTTTAGATCAACATCACCACAAAATGTACAATAGTGATCTACTAGATGAAAAAGCATAGCTTGTCACCTTTTAAAATGTTTTTCTTTATTATAAGCTATACTTTAAAACAACATACTATTTTCCACATATGTAAAGTGTCCAGAACTTTTTTGGTCAAACATATTTCTTATCTTCATAAAATAAGTTATATCATGTGAAATGTTATGTTCCAAAGTCCCTTTTTCAAAACCAGAAAATAGCACAATATATAGATCCTTCAAACTATAGTGTTGGTGTACGGGTTGTCCCTGTCCAACCCGCACTTCCTCCTTCATAACATTTGTGTGCAGTGAATCTTCAGAGCTCTGCCGGGCCCAACAACCTCCTGTCACAAACATCAAGCGAATTCTCCTCCTCTCCATTATACATTTTGTCAGCTGCTGTTTCTAAATGTCATACCTGACCCTCCCTGTCTTTACACTTTTGGCACAGCCAAAACATTGTCTTTACTTAGTCTTGTCCTGTACTTTTTATCTGCGCTCATGTTAGTCGTCCTAATTTCTCGCACAAAAACATATATATTGCTAATTACTGTGCGATGCTAAGGGAATGAATGAACTGAAAACTGCATTCCCCAGTGGATTATGGCAATTTGGTCAGAAGAACTGTTCAAATTGAAAGACACACATATGCAGGCCCTAGACTATATTTCCCCAGAGATGTCGGTCTGTACGGAGGGACTTTGAGTAGAAATTGAAACCAGAGTCTGTGTATTCTCCTTCTGCCAGGGCACAGTTAGCCTGGCCTCGAACCGCTGACCTTTGAGCTTAACAAGTAAATGGAGAAAAGGTCTATGTGTGGAGAACATTCTACAAGTGGTATGTGATTAGCTCTGAAAATGGGAACATGGAGCTAGTTTTTTTTTATAGAATTTCAAGGATTCTGGTGCATTCACACTGTCTTGTTCGTGTTTGGTCCTGGTGATAATCAGTTTAATTGTATTTACTTTATTCCTTGTACATATTTTGTCTGTGTTTTGTCTATTTTAACCTAGGCCTCCTAGCAGAACTCTCCAGACCTTGCTGCATCTGTGGGTGTCTCTGGTTTTATCCTCGGTAAATCAGAAACATTGTTACAGCCTAAGTCCTCATTTGGACTTTTGTCCCGTCCCAAACACATTGTAGTTCCTGTCTTCACTATTGCAAATCTTCAATTTGTCTGTGAAAGCTAAGTACTTCAATCTTCTGTGCATTAAACATAGATTTAATCTATTATTTGAATTAGGACTTTGTTTCACCTTTTTTAATGTCTATTTAAAAAAAATGTTAAAGGCTGTCATAAATTATGACTTACATGAAAGTCATCATTTCAACACTGTTGAAAAATATTCAGTTGTAGTCATCTGGACACTGTTTAGAAAACAAGACATTTCTAGAGTCCTTCTCAATCAACACTCCAAAATGAATAATCATATAGGTGAATCATTTCAATGCAGAATATGTAAGTTTCAAATAAAAAGTTTGATCTTATGAAATTGGTCTCAAAATAAAGGTTTGGAAAAGGAAATCACTAAATTTTATTTCAGTCATGGTATTATAGTAACAATTAATTTTTTTAAGGTTTTATTTCACTATTTGGGCTGTAGTAGTTTGATTTCCTTTTTAAATTTTTTTTAGTTTTTTATTCATTTACAAATACACAACAGTAACAATAGTGAGAACAACAAGAACAAAAACAGCAAAAGACTGACAACAACACAGACATTAGACAAATGGAGGGACAACAGTCTAGAAACTTCAGAGCAGGGTGATTGTGTGTTTCTGTGTGTGTGTGTTTGCGTGTGTGTATGTTTGCTTGTGCATATGTGTGCGTGAGTGTATGTGTGTATGCATTCATTCAACAGAGTAAAAATGTGTTATATCAGTATTACCATCGTCACAATGCAACCATATATTGTCGTACATGTAGATATAGTCAATAGATCAATTTTTTTAAATAGCAATCATTATATACCACTACCCATTGTCATTGCATATATATATATATGTAATATATATATATATATATATATACATATATATACATCATATATATAATATATGTATATATATACACATATACATACAGTATATACACACACATACAGTACATATACATGTCTGATAATCTCTCCCCGCATAATTTCTGCCCCTTCTATTTTTTTTTTCATTTTTTTTTTTCTGTGTCATGTATTATGTCTAAGGTGCACTAAAAGAAAGAGGACATTTTAACGAGCGTCTCCACTTGGGACAGAGATAATGTCCTAAGGAAACCACCTCTCGTCGGTCCTGCCTGAGTGTGTTTTGGTGTGTGTACATTTCCTTACTCCACTGTGGTGCATTAAAAACACAAGAAATGATCGTTGTCACAAAGTGATAGTAATGATATAGCAAAAGTGATATAAATGATATCAGTGATAATAGTACTAACAACAGCAACAATGATAATGATGAAACAACAACAACAACAACACACGTATGTGTTAATAACATGTTTTGTGGGCATAGTGGTGGTTGTGTGGTTTGTGTAGGAGCTGGTTCACAGACAAATACATAAAGTTGGTAGACGACTGAAATGTGTGAAGAGTGGAAGCTGGAGGAAGAAGAGAAGGGAATCAGAGTTGTAATAGGTTAGAGAGCGGTCGGTGGGGGAGGTCGGTTTCCGATGAGTGATTATTGTGAGATCCCTAGCAGGCCGAGAGAGGAGAATAATGGGATGTGGCAGCCCACTATAGTGTCTGTGTGACCTCTTTGAAGAAGTGTTTGACTGGAGTGCAGTGCCAGGTTGCATGGATATATGTGTCTATACTTTTCTGAGTGCCATGTGTGCAAATCTCTGACGTGAAACCCATTTCAGATAATCTGTTACCCATGTAATGTGTTCTGTATTTTGCATTGTATTAATTGTAAATTGGCATTTTTGGACATAAGATAAATATTTTACACATTTGGGTCCAGAAGTTGGCATCAGGAGTAATGAAAGGTCATTTTTCCATTTTATTGTTGGTAGGCATATGGTCTGAGATGGCTTTGAAATTATGTTGTATATTTTAGAGAGAAATTTCTTGGAGAAGCGATATTAATCAAGTCCAACGAAAAGTCAATCAAACTCAAGTGTAAAACCGCCTGTCATTTATTTTGATGACAAAACATCACTGAATGTTTTTAACTACTTGTTCACAACTCTAATAGAACTCTCCATGACAAACAAAAAATATTTAACCATTTTTAAAAAAAGAAACTTTTTTTTTTTTTTTTTTTTTTGAAAGTTCTGAAAAATTACTTTTTCAGGACTTTCAGGGGATGTCCAAACTATGTGGTACTATTTTTGTTGGCCCTCAGGCTTCCCGATGAATTGGCCCTCAGGCTTCCCGATGAATTGGCCCACATTAATCTGAAAAGTACTTTTTACTGCAAGATTCAGTTGCAGTCATCTGTAGACACTGTTTTAGAAAGACAAGACTTTTCGACTCTCATCCAAGTGTCATTTTAAATCGGCAGATTGGCCTAAATTTTAGGCCATTAGGCTGAGAGGCTAATGATAATCACTTGTCTTTGTCTCATGCTATTGTACTGTATTTCTTTCTTTTTTTTTCCAAGAAAAAAAGCATAGTGAATTTATTGCGTGCATACATTGTCTTTAGGCTGTTGCTGGCCTTTTCCTCTTTTAATCCAGCATCAGATGCTGTTCTAGTGTCATCTGGTGGTGTATTTTATAATTACATCTGGGATTTATGACCTCCTGGCATTCTCTATAGAAATAGATTCATGTTAATAACTAAAATTAAATAAAACTCATCCCTGCATAAAGATGGACTAGAAAATACCAGCATTAACCAACTTGAGGAAGCTGGCAAACTTCTTCAGCTTGACAAAGGAGAAACAACATGAGTGCTTATTTGGCTCTGGAGGAAAAGAATATTGAATCCAGGTCTCTTCCTACTTTACATTACCAGGGTTCCTCCTCCTAAGCCTTGTTTTGCTGTGGATTGAGGAGAGGACAAAATAAAGGCGACTGCTGCAATTTCATCCCTATTGGCCCCATGGCAAATTGGCCCTTTATCAAGCGGGGGGCTCATCTATCAAGCCAAAGACGGGTATTGAAATTGCCCCACCGACCACAAATCAGACCCATGGATCGGCCCTTATACCAGACAAGGCCGTCATCACTCTGTAGTGGCTGGAAGGGGAAGAACCGGGGCATTTAAGAGTCTATCCTACATTTGGAGGTCTGATGGATGCGGCCTGCCTGACCTCTCCATGACCAGGAGCAGCTGGGCAGGAGCCAGCTCTGTGCTTAACCTCCATCATGATCAGACTGCAAGCGCATCCCATTCACTTTTAGATGAAAAACTCATTTTTTTCTGTCTCTCTCTTGATTAGTTTTACAGTGTGGGATGGTTTGTGTTGAGTTTTGGCAACATTTCTTCAAAATGCCATGCAATCATATTCAAGTTTTCAATTGAACATAATATATATGTCACGAGAAATGTGTGCACTTCTGTTGCTAAGATAAACTGTTTGTTTGTTTGTGTGTGTGTGTGTTAATTTGTTTTTTTAATTTCTTCACCATTAGCATGTCTTTGTTTAGTGGAAGAAGTTTTTTCAATAATACAAAGGCATTGGACGCAAAAGCCCTCTGTCCCTGTTCTGGGGGACAGCAAAACTTTATTTTGACTGGTCTCTGATTGGTCAGAGTTTGGTCGGAGTTTTAATGGATATTGATTTGCTGTGGGCAGTTTCCATGGATACGGTACCAGATTCTACAGAGTAATGGAAACATCGGGCCGAGTAGAGCAAAGTCCCTTACAGGCGCTATACCTGATCTTAAAAACAGTACATTTCAAAGTCTTTGCAGCAGCCCACGTGTTGCTCACTTGACCTAATGCCTTCTGAGCGTCATAATTATAAGCACTTTTCAGTGGGCTTTGTGCACTTCCTGCTTAGCAAAGAATAAAAGGCTCTGTAAATGAACACATTTTCACATTTTAGACACTGGGTTTCCAATAGGTGGGACTAAGTCCAAAAAAAAGAAATTCCTTGCGAATTTTTTTTCCGCGATGCTACGCGGCACATCCACAACGCTCTGCGCTGCTTTGGTCATGGCAGGCCAAAAGGCTCTAGTTCATCGAAAGGACCGTGTGCTCCGTGTGTACGGAAGTCTGCTCGTTAACAAGGAACATTACGTGCAGTGGCACCGGAGGACAGTGTGTTTTCCATGCTTCGTCGTTGGATTGAAAGGCCTTAACCTGCACGAGTGCCCAGTAGGTCAGACAGCTGTGCATGATGGGCGGGTTGTCCTACGGGACATGTGCACCTTTGCTTTAGGAGCATCTAAATTCATGCCATCATAAGCTAATTTCCCCATGAATATGCGTTGGATTTTGATATAACACGAATTTACAGCTTAACATACAGAGAACGTGAATTTGGAGGCGAGGGAAGGATAAAAATACATAGTTTCTCAGGTGCAGATCCATTGGCACCAGTTTAGTGCTTTCAGGAACGTTTCCCAGTTGTCCATTTCATTCCGTTGCATATATTTCAATGCTCAGTATGGGCTATTTTTAATAGACGTGAAGCAGGTTTAAAAAATAAATGCCGTGGTAGGCGGGCTGCTGCAGGTCAGAGAACTACTTTGCTTGTCCTTTGCTAGCCCTGCTTTAGTCCTGCTTTAGTCCTGCTTTAGTCCAGCTTTAGACCTGCTTTAGACCTGCTATAGACATATTTTAGTCCTGCTTTTAGACCTGCTTTAGTCCTTTGGTAATCCTGCTTTAGTCTTGCTTTAGACCTGCAATAGTCCTGCTTTAGACCTGCTTCAGTCTAGCTTTAGTCCTTTGGTAATCCTGCTTTAGATCTGCTTTAGACTGCTTTAGTCCTGCTTTAGTCTGCTTTAGTCTGCTTTAGTCCTGCTTTAGTCCTGCTTTAGACCTGCTTTAGACCTGCTTTAGTCCTGCTTTAGTCCTGCTTTAGTCCTGCTTTAGATCTGCTTTAGACCTGCTTTAGTCCTGCTTTAGACCTGCTTTAGACCTGAGTTGATTTATGTTGTTTGTCTTAAAACATAAAACCGTGTTGGGATTTTGTAGTCCAGCTTTAGCTCTGTGAAAAATCTAGCCCCCGTTGGAGAGAACTGTTTTAGACCATGTTCAGCAAGAACTGATATAACCCAAGTTTACTGGTGGTGCATGGAAAGTCAAATATTATCTTTGGTAGAATTGGCTTGAAAAGTTTGATTGCATTGCAGCAGTAATAAGAACTTATTGATCGATGGCCATATGTCTGTACTTAGGCAGAAACAGATCTGAGTCATCCTTTGAAATTCCAAAAACTATTCTTAAACATCACCTTTTTACCCTCCTCTCATCTCCTCCACTGTTTCTCTGGCTCGTCTTTACCTTTCCAATTTGCCCTCAGTATTTTCTCTGCTCTCACTGCCCACATTCATTTTCCACAGCCAAATCAATGCAAATAGAGAAAGACTTTAATGAAGGACAAGACAAATGGATGCTGTATTGTCAGGTGCACCTTACGACTTTTAAACATTATTCTGCTGGCTATGATTGATGGAAAGCTCTATTCAGATAATACATTATACCCTGCCATTTTGTGCACGCACACATCCATAATGTTATGATATGTGAAACCCAAATCGCTATGCCAAAGGCTGCTTATATGAATTACATTTAAATACATTACAATGAGCTGAAATTTAACAAAATAACCATTTTTTTAATGAGCTGAGGTGACATTAATATACATTTATCATCAAGATAAACTGTTTGATGGCTGCAGCGTGTGTGACAAGCAGTCCACACTATCCAAATGTATATACCATAATTGGTCATTCACTGGCTTTGTGCCCTGACAGCCTCTTTTCTCAGATCAATGTTCTGAGTTATGAGTAGAAGTAAAAAGTCTGCCCACATTCCAATCCGCTCCTTAATTATGTTTTAATTGTGCTGCTGTTATTTGAGTAGATTGAATTGCCTTAACTTGCATTGGTTGTATTCATTCTTGTACTCAGAGGCAGGCGTATTATCTCTAAGTATATTGTCATTAACACAAACAGCACAGATGTATTAGGGATCTCAATGGAAAAGCTCACAAAGTGCATAAGACTGCATGAAGATAGGTAATATTGAGCTTCTATTGAGCTTCTATTAGCATAAATAATAAGTCAATGGTCCTTTTGTCCTTTTGTTAATCTTTGAATGCTTTCATTGTAATTCCCCGTTCTCTATTTCTGCAGTAGTACATTTTTCAACAAAGAAAGGCTGTCATTCTTCACTGGTGTGCTTCCGGTTCTACTTCAAGTTTTCTCAGAAACTATCCCCAAGTTCATTCTCGCATGTCAATATGATTTCCAAATTCTAAATGAAAATTTAAATTGGGTTGGTATTCTTACATTGAACATTTTCTTGAGAAAACTTATTCTGAGTTTAAGTAAATGTGGGTGAGGTGACTTGTATATTGCAGTATACATATCAGGGCAGTATTTTGAGTGGGACTGCAACTAACGATTATTAGTGGTTGACTAGTCAGCAGGTTTCTTTGATAAGTTGAAAATATTTTCTATAGTGCACCAAGATTTTTTTTAATAAATTAAATAAATAAATAAATAAATGAAGTGACTGAAGGCTTGTAAACAGAGAATATTTACAAATAAAGGATGTTATTATTTTGGGACACAATCTTTTCGCATGTGTTTTGGGGTCTGTATTGTCCAGACAAGAATTTTTATTACCTAAAAACGATTGCAATTATTAGCTGTAGTCAATTAGTCTTGAACCAACTACCATCCAAAGTACAACTGTTGCCATCAAGTGCATACACAAATATTCTTGAATCCAGTACGTACAGGTACATATTACACTTAGAAATTGCATGTCAGTTTCCTCAAACGGGGCTAGTTGTCTCTGCCAGGTTTCAGTTATTTAAATTCGTCGGCATATGGCTTCTGTTCAGGGGGAATGTTTCATTTAGCAAATTCTACTCGGAAAGACTGTTCTGAGGGTTGTAAAAATTCCCAAAAGCCTAGGCGCTCCCTCAAGACTTCCTATTATTAATGACAATCCAAGGCCACATTAACCACTTCTTCAACCCGTAGCCACACAAAGTAAATGCTAAATATTTTGGCCGGGGCTTTCATGCACCTGTCCTGCACCTGTGAGGCTGAGTTTGCCCTTGATCCGAAAAAGTGGAGCAGTGTGAAATTCTAATCACATTTGAGGAAAGAAACCAATTCGTATTTCGGAGAGTCTTCTTATCCAGGGTATCCTCTTGAGCGTGCCAGGTGTTATCAGCCCCTTGAGGGAGTCATGCAAACCTTGGCTCGTGAACTGTTAGGAAAAGAGAAAATGGGGGAAAAAAATGAAAAAGTCTTCAGGGGCAAGAACACCCGCACAGACAATGGACGCCTCCGGAAAGTAAAACAGGTCAGGACTCCAGCGATAAGGTGCACGACTCATGAATTAAAGAGTGGGGCAGGAAATATGACATTTTTCTTTTCCATTCTGTCTATCGGGAGTACTCGCTTCACCACTGAAATTACCTGGAAAGAAGCTAGTCTGATAATAGACTGCCAGTGCCGAGATTCACTAGTAATTTCTCTCCCCACATAAGGGCAGATTGGCACAGGGAAAATTCAAAACCCTTTTTATTGCCTTTTGGGACATTTGAGAGACAAGGGAAGAGGATAATCGTAATTGATCAATCGTAGCTTTTTAAATACCTATTTTTCAGTTGTGTCATAGAAGCAATTCACACGCAGATCATTCCCTATTGAGTCGAGATGGGTTTTACAGAGCTCATTGTGTTTAATTAATGGAGCCATTGGGACGGGATGGTCATTACTAAAAAGCCTAAAGTTTGAAGTTGATGTTCCCTTGCAATAAAACAGATGTCTTTGCTGTGATTGTCTTGTGTGGAAAAACAATGCTACTTGGCAGCAATAGTTTTCATTGCATATATACTATATCCACTATATACTACCAAGGAATAATTAGTAAGTTTAATTGAAATAACCTTTTTCAGACATTACAATTTAAATAATCTAGTTTTATAAATGTCCCTCTTGTATTTGTTCGCACAACTTCATGATCTTGCATAAAGGGGTTGTGTTTATTCTACATAAGAGAAATGGGTAGTGAAAGCTAAACTCCATCAACATCACATCAGCCCCAAACAGTTCCTTATTTTTATCTTCCATTCTTGTGTACCATTATCTATATTTATTTAAGACAACTCTAAAAATCAATAAGTATAAGAAAAAAAAAAAGCCCTGCTACTTTTGTTTAATTTGTCACATACTGTACCATGGAATCTTTCTGAACATTGCTCCCTGTTGAATTAATAATGCTTTATAAGGCCCATCGCACCTAACTAATAGAACCGACGGGCTGTTCATCAATGCCAAAAGTTGGAGTACACATATAACACCTTGTAACTCTTCCTTTCCTTCACCCTGCTCTCCCTTCGTTATGCAGACAAAAGGCCAAAGAATCTTGTTGTGCAGTTCCCGGGCTAAATGAGGATATTGTTGGTTCCTCCATCTGCAGAGGAGCAGAAGATTAATATGGAAGTGGTAATGGCTGAGGAGGAGGGGAAGGCAGTGGGTCTTCTTTCGCTAATGATTGGTTTAAGTGAGTGCTGTAATGGGATAGGGTGCCGGGGCGGCTGAGTTATGGCACTCTTTCCTGTCATCGTGCCATTGAAGCGGCCCTGGAGGAGAACCTCAGCATTTCTTTTTTACATTTAAATCTACAACAATATGAATGAATTGAAGATATATGCGTGTTTTGCACTTTTAATTTTTTACAGACGGTAAGGTGTGATTCTGCATATGTATTTGTAGAGGAAAGAATGGCCTTGTTCTGAGCTAGCCTTTAACTTACAGTACGTGGGTGATGCTATGGAGGTGTGCACTGGCAACATGATGAATGGCTCCAGAAGAGTCCAAAGCTACAAACTGCTTCTTCCAACTACAAACCCAAAAGTTAAACCAAAATTCCTAATGTACAAAGTTTCTTATAAAAAAAATATCAAACTTTGGTGAATTTAATTAAAAGACCTTAAAACTGGCTTTACAATATTGCATATACTTCAAAGTGAAGTGATATACGAAAGTAAGTGGATCCTAGTTTATGAAAACTGTTTTGCGTGGATGTGGACAATGAGCGTTTTAGCAAAGTTGGAAACAAAATGTTGCTTTTTTTGTGCTTTAGTTCATAAATTATTTTCTTACTGCTTGGGGTGACCGGAGCCTAACCCAGTGACTTTGGGTCTTAGATGGGGTACACCCTGGACAGGGGCCAGCTCGTTGCAGGGTTAACAGGCATGATCTCTCTGGGTGTCTGCATGTCCCCCCTGTGTTACCGTGGGTCTCTCCGGCTTCCTCTCACCGTATAAACACATGCATGCGTTTGGTAAATTGCCAACTAATGAATGTGAGAGTGAATGTTTGTGGGTCTCTGTGTTAACCCTGCGACGAGCTGGCCCCTGTCCAGGATGTAACCCTCCTAAGACCCGAAGTCACTTGGATAGGCTCCAGTCACCTGCGACCCCTAACGGGAACAAGCAGGAGAGAATGAATCAAAATTTATTTCGGAATTATATTGGCCAAATGAGACGCATTCTTTTAAGTGTTATAGCAAAAAAAATAGTCCTAAGCCTTGTCCATAGGAGGTTTTCAGGGCAATTCAATACAAAAATAAAAATAAATTAGCAAAGATAAGTTTACAATATTAATATTAACAACTTGCATTTTATTCAGAATTATCATGTATGCGACTCAGCCCAGATTTCAGCCACAGTTTCAGATGTTTCTCAAAGATGTTAGGCTGCAGTGTTAGGTCAGTGAAGACTGGGTCCTTTGGAGGGGAAACTGGACTGTACAAAAAGATGCTCTAAATTTTGGAACCACACAGTCTCCCCTGACAGAGGCTCTGGTGTTAGGTCTGAGAGCCCTGGCGCCTGACAGCCAGACCAGAAAACTGTTGTTCAATGTGCTAAAATTCACAACATTTTCAAAGCTGAAAAGATTATGTTTAGATGATATAACAATAATGTCACCTCATGGGTTTTCTGTCAAATACCTTAAGTGCCTCAAGTGTGTTTTGAGTTGAGACTGTAAAAGAGATATTTGTGAGAATATTTTAACATGAAGATACTGCAAAGCAGACTGATGAGCCCTTCTGATCAAATGGAAATAGCTCAAGCAATATATGGCAAAAGAAAACTGAATTTTGTCAATTGTACAAATGTTTTAAGATAGAAGACATGTTTTCACTCATCCAAGTAGCTTCTTCAGTTCATCTGACTGAGAATCATCTTATATCTGTCTGAAGGGACGAGCCAACAACACTGAAACTAACACAAGCTAGTTGTATACAGTAAGGTTATCTGTTGTTAGTTAAGTCTATTGAACTAAGGCGTCACCTGAGTCATATTTAGCATAATCATTCTCCTGTACCTCATACCTCCATTTCTATTTTTTTCAACATACAAAAGGGATCAAATTGAAACTGTTGTATTGGTTGTCTTACTTTCAAAAGTTTGATGATTTGGTATGGTAAATTAATCAATTAAATGAAATGGCATGCACTGACTCCATACTTACATTAATCATGAAACTTTTTTCCTCTGGACAGCTCTGATTGACCAGAAAGTCTGCCACCAAAGGTACAGAGCAGAGCCGTGTGACCTCTAACCAGGCTATAGAGAAGAGTTTAGAATCTTATGGACTAGTCAGCCCAAAGTTTGGAGGAGACAGCTCTTTTCAATCCATTTGAGATACTGAGCTTTTATCAGAGGCCTCTGGAGCTATTGGCACAACTGAGTTATTTCTCACTTTGAAAAGGGTCATAATGCCCTCTTTGTGGTGTTTTGGTGGGCAAACAAAGTATAGGGGAGCCCAGGGGGAGGAAGTGCGGGTAAATAGCTTCTCTAATGGAGTCCTAATCTGTGGCGGCGATCTGCTGAGGGCTGCCCCGAGCCAAGCCAGGCGGAATGATGGGACGAAGGTGACAGCGTGGCACTTATTATTAGAGCTATCATTGATCAGAGCGGCAGGGGCAGACTGGGAGAGGGGCTCGTGAAGGCTGTCAGAGGCGGAGGGCGGAGCTGCTGTGTCAGAGCCTCAGACAGTGAGTCGGTGAGCTTCCGCAGGGATTAGGATGAGTTTCAGATGAATACAGTCAGTTTGGTGGAATTTGACAGAAGTAATCCAAGTGCTTCTCCTGGGAAACTAAAATATATATATAAAAAAAAGTTAAGTGTGTTTTTAGCACAAAAGGAATGAAACAGAATTGGATCGAAGGAAAATGAAAAATATTGATTTGCTTTGTCTTGCTTAGTGAAAGTGCTACTGGGCATCACTTCCTGAATGTTATTGACGCACTTAAGACCATGCTGAAGGCGTTTTACATTGCACTGTTCTTGGGCAAGACATTTCTGAGGAGTAAAATAAAATTCTATTTGGCGATGGTCTGAATGAGTGTACTATAATGGAGTTAACTGTACAGACCTGTCATTGATCGATAGAAACCAAACCTCAATATCTGTATAGATTGCATATGTGATGTGTTCGGTTGTAGCTAATGTAACCAGGGTCTCCCATAATCCAAATGAGAAAAAAAAAATGAGAAAAAAAAAAGCTCATTCCTGAATATCCATTATGCCACTGTCACTTTGTCATTCGCCAGACTCTTCTCATTGCATACTTTAACCACACAATTTCCTTTTTATATTCTCCCACCTGAAGGTCTATCTTATTCCTTTTCACACTCGCTCTGAATTTTTTTTTTGACTGGTGATGGATACAGAAAATGAGTTCCCCAGTGGGCACTATAAACTGTAACTTGACTTAACATAACTTTGACATTAAGTCAGTGCCTGGAGAGGTCAAGATGAGTCGGCTGTGCTCTCTCACACATGAACAGACTCTGCTGCCCATGGCCGATCAAAATTAACACTTGGATTATCATCTGTCGTGAGCTATATGGGAAACTATACAAAATAATAAACAATAATTCTAATTTCAACATTAATATACATTTTTCTGGTGCAGTTTGCATTCATGTTTAAGAGCTTCATTTAGATATTAAGATTAAGGTGCCCAACAAAAAATGAATACAAAACAGATAAATAAACGTGGACTAAATACTTCAAACATCAGGAATTTCTAATCCAAACTGTCCCCTTCAAATTCATCCAATCTTCTGCATCCTCTTCTCCAGGTCACAGTGTGTCATTTCAGTGGAGACAAAGGAGCTGTGCCAGTAGTGAAAGTTCCCTGGCGTGTTGTCATTCAAGTCTTTTGAAACGAGCAGCGTATTGTTGAGTAGAGACAAATATTTAGAGAAAAGAAAATGACAACAAAGATTCCTGGGAGAACTGTTTGTGTCTGGCTGTTTCTGTCCAATCACTGGGTGTCATTGCATTATGGACAGAAGGATTACAAAACAGTCTGCAGTTCTCTTCTGCCAGAGAAAATGGGAATATGATGTAGCAAGATAATATTAGAACGGTCCCTTCAACAATCTTAGATAGACAAGCTGGCTTTAAGGATAAAGACAGCTTGGACGCTTTTAGATGCTTGGTGCAATAATTATTCAATCACACACACACACACACACACACACACACACACACACACACACACACACACACAGTTAAAGTAAACAGTAATTGCCCGTGAGGTATTGCTGCAGACAAAATAGGACAGTCAGTTCATGTCTTGCCAAAAAACACAACGGCAATGTTGGGCAAACGTCAAGCATTAATAGTAAAACCCAAAGGTTTTACTATTAATACTGCACATTGATATTTAAAGTTTTTTAATGTTATTTCTGTGTACTGTTTTCTGTGTAACATAAGACAAGCGTTTTCCCTGAATACCTTGTTTTTTTGTTTCCATTCTTTCTTTGAGTGTTTGTGCCCTCAGGTGTGTGTTTCAAAAAACAAGCCTTACCATAGAGTATGATACGGGTAAAACAAAGACCAGACAACTCAATTATTTTTGCATGCTTTCATAAATAAACATTGCTGCTGAAATAGGCCACCTTGCCCCTTGTTCCTTCTTTTTTTCCCTCACATTCAAGAACATGACACATTGTCTCACAAGAATGGCATGGGTTTAGCTGTAGAAATCACAGTGGTAGGCACAGCATTAGCAGCAAAAGAGATTTAAATGTTAAAGTTGTAAAAGAAAGGTAAAGGCATAGGCTCCAAATGTTACATTGTGCACCTTCTTGTTTTGATTACCTTAATCCCGGCCACTGTCTAGTAAAGTAGCATCAAATAAAGATTGAAAGGAAATGAAAAACACATTTTCAGTTTTCATTTTAACTTCTAACTTCAACTCAATTTTGAATAACTGAATGCATTATTGACAACGTTCTTCCGTGCTGGCCAGTGGTCCAAGCAGCAGGTATTTAAATATTGCTGATCTACAGGTGATCAAGATTGGTTTCCCCATTTGTTGTTTCAGAATGCTCATATTGCTGTGCACATTCAAGCACAGTCCCTTTTTTCTTGCACTTTATTCTGTTTATCAGTGTTGATTAGTGTGCAGATTGGTCATGTGCCAGTTTGGCAGAACTCACCAGTGAGCACACACAGCACACACAGAAGTGCTCGTCTTCTAATCCAAAGGTTGGCGGTTCGAATCCTGCTCCCGACAGTAACAGCAGTAGAGCGGTCAGATCCACTGATCCACAGGTTAGCGGTGCGATTGCAGCTGCCTCATGTGAATACTGGGGTTGTATCCTTGGGCAAGACACTTAACCTGCCCTGCCCCCAGTGTCTGCGTACATCTGGTGTGTGAATGGGTGACTGGTTCTTTGATGTCAAGCGCTTTGAGTGCCTTGAAGGTAGAAAAGCGCTATATAAATGCGACCATTTTACCATTTACATCCAACCCCATCCATCCTGCTGGCACTGGACCAGGCAAATCTTGGCCATTCCAGTGACCCAGAGTGAAATGAGACGCTATCAGGGCGGTGAAGTGGATGAATCGTGTCTTGATCAGATGAGAAACGATAATTCACAATGACCTAGGCCATGAGATTTTCCATAAAACACAGACTTACATAGTTTGTTTTAATGTAGGGACAAGTTATAGTCTATTATGTCCCAACAGGTTTGTGAATTTGTCAGGTATTTTTAGTAAAACATATAGACATCATGAACATTATATAGGCTTGTTGATGAAGGCCTCGCCATGCATGTTTTATAACTGCAGTGCCCACAATGTCAAGATGCCAGAATGTTGTTGGAATTCTAATTCAGTCTGATGTTGCTTTTTTTATTATTACAATAAAGCAGAGTATAAGAAATGTGACCTGTGCTTTTTATTGTCTGCACTATTCTCCCAGTTTGTGTGGAAAGAATTTTAGATTACTTCCAAATTGAGTACCACAGCAGGATATCTTTTTTGCTTTTGTTTTGATGTAGTAAATTCTGATGCTAGAATAATTCCTCTCTAATTCCACTCTAATCAGCCAACTAATGACCAAGACTCAATTGCAGAGAGAACACAGGACGAGATTGATTTAAAAAGGCCTTTAGTTGGCAATAGCAGGAAAATCCAAAAATCCTAAAACACAATTAATCAAAGAAATGCTAGAGAGCTCTGGAACAAAGGGGGAGGAGGTTTGAATACCATGGTAGGGAGCAGAGGAGGAAGCAGGAGTAACACATTAGGCTGGGTCAAAAAGGCGGGAAACACAGGAGGGCAGGAAGTAAATGTGAAACAAGAACAACAGGTGAGCACTGAACAGTCCAGGGGGAAAAAGACAAAGCTACTCCTAAGTGACAGAGCCCCTCACACTGGCCCAAATTTATCAACATTTGGGTGAAAATTGTGTACATTTGGGTGCATATTTGTTGGTACACCAGAGGTTGGTATTTATGAACCTTATTGGTGCCCACAACAGTGTGATGCAGGTGCTACAGTGGGACTAGATCTAAACCCATAATAAACCTAATTTATACTTAAGTAATAATGGGTTAAAATTGCGCATAATCATGATAATAATGAGTTGTGTAATTTAATATGACAACACCTTAGACAGGATATCCAAAACAATAAGTGGGGGGGTCTTGAACTCACGCAGAAAAACAACTCACACACCAAGGGCTTAACCTCAAATTGAGTTGTTTGGTTATCAAAAGCCAGATCTCATCCTTTACCGAGTTCCCTGTGCACAACATCGCTGAATAATGAAATCTTAAGTAGCGTATAGAAGAAGAGTGGTTTTCACAAGTTATTGAGACTACAGTCCATTAACGGTGTGTTTATTTGTGAAGGCAAGGTAAAGTCATCGGTGTGCATGTTATTTTTCTGTGTGCCTGAAATGGGTTCGAGACCCTTTCTTGTCTCAGTCATGTAGTTCTGATACCTTCCTCATCTCAAATGGCCCTGAGGCTCATCTCTAAAGATGCGCCTCTCTATTTGTTCAGATAATTGCATTGGGTTGCTCTCATAATGTGGACTTTTATATGACAGTTTCTCTTTAATAACAAGCTGTGGCTTCTGCTATTATCCATTTTCTCCAATTGGCACGGTAACCTTTCGTACAAATGTCTTCATAATGATTCCTTATGATTTAATCACACAGACCTGTGCACAGTTTTCCAGACTTGAGGTCCTAATAGTGGCTAGAGGGGAATTGTTCTCTCTGCCATGTGTCTATCTGCAGATGCCGCACTTCTGCACTCAACTGTGCTATTGTAATTGTTGACCTTGTAGACAGCAGGTTATGTGCGGTTTGCTGGCTCAGAGAATTGGCTTATATCTCTCCCCACTCTTTACCCTGATTTCATGTTTTCATTTTACACCCAATCCCTGTGAATAAGAAAATGTTGTCACTGATTGGAACAACAACATATTTGATAGAAAAAGTTTAAATGGCGGCATCAGTGATCACCTTTACTCAAATACATATATTATACTCATTAATAATAAGCAAACATTATAGCTTAATTTTGTCATTTAACATTAGGCAAGGCTGTCAAGGTTTATACGCAGAAGAAATTGTCTTCTATCATCTTTCCATCTATCTTCTTTTTATTTTACGCAAATTCAGAGAAAGAACTAGTCTTGTTGTGGAAAACAAAATGCCTCCGCGACAGGAATGGTTTTAAGTGCTACAACAACAATCAGGAAACATCTCTGAAAAGCCGCTTTCATATCAGCCTGACCAAGGACACACACAAATTGCTATTAAAGGTCAAAATATTCAGCGGAAATGGAATATGAGGCAAAGAGAGAAATGAAAAACTCAGAAAACAAGACAATTGAATCTGTCATGGCGGCCAGATGCTTTTAATCTATGCAGATTAAAAAGCCCAAAGGGAAATATTTATTTAAATGGAATTATTTGCTCATACAAATGGCAAACAAATACCGATGCATAAAGATGAGTGACACAGGACCCGGAGGCACAGACATGATGTGAAAAAGGCAAAAGCAAGGGGAAAAGGCACTGCAGATCTGTCAAATGGTAGCAATTGTGGTTTGGTTTACATAGCTGCAAAAATAATCAGAAAATGGAATATATTGACTAAAACCAGGAAGTACGATCACATTAGTCCTGTGCTCAGGTCTCTGCACTGGCTCCCTGTGGCTCAGAGAATAGACTTTAAAGCAACTCTCTTGTATACAAGTCTCTCCATGGCCTAGCACCAAAGTACATCTCAGACATGTTTGTGCCATATGAACCATCTCGGACTCTGAGGATCTCAGTGACCGGCCTCCTGCTGGTGCCCAGAGTCAGGACTAAACATGGGGAATCTGCGTTTCAGTTTTATGCAGAGACAGGCTTCTACTATGACAGTGTTCAAATCTAAGCTAAAAACAGTTTTGTTTAGCTGTGCATATAACTGAAAGGATTTTATTTGCACTCTGCTCTTTTATGTCTTGAACTTTTTGTGATTTCTGCCATGTCTTTGTGATTTTAATATTTTTTTTTCCTGTTGTATGAAGCACTTTGAATTGCCTTGTGTATGAATTGTGCTCTACAAATAAACTTGCCTTGTCTGCCTATACTCTTATGTAGGGTTATTTTGATCATTGTCTTTTATTTTCCTTATACGTTCTTTACTTATTTTTTTCTAGGCATAACAGATCATTATTTTATATTTTGTTGAATTAGCTTAATAATAGAAATGAGTCCATTAAATTCCTGTTCAAAACTGTAGAACTGATAATAACTGATAATAATTTATTTTTCCAATAGAAGTGAATGATAATAGAGTCTAGTGATTTGTACCAGGTGAGTGTGGGGTGGATTGGGATAATTGAATCAGAATCAGAATCAGAATCAGAATCAGAATCAGAAAAAGATTTATTGCCATTGTCAATGAGCAGAATTCACAAACATAGGAACTTGTTGCGGCATTAAGGTGCAACATAAAACACTGAGCAATAATAAAAACAACATATCTGAAATCAAAAGGGCATGCATTAAGAAACAATTTAAAATTACTATAGTATAAAATAAAATAAAAATAGGCTTATTATGTACACAAGAATTTACAGTTAAATTTACAGATGTAGTGCAGTGAGTGATTGATTGAATTGCAGTTAAGTCCAACGGCAAAGGGAAAGAAACTATTCTTGTGGCGGGAGGTTCTAGTCCAGATGGACTGTAGCCTCCTGCCTGAGGGGAGTGGTTCAAATAGTCCATGTCCAGGGTGAGAAGGGTCAGCTGTGATCCGACCTGCTCGTCCCAGAGCCCTGGAGACATACAGGTCCTGCAGAGATGCAAGTCTTCTCAGCAGAACGCACAATGCGCTGTCGTCTCTGTTTGTCCCTGGCTGTGGCTCCAGCGTACTACACTGTGATGGAGGAGGTGAGGATGGACTCAATGATGGCTGTGTAAAACTGCACCATCATCTGCACTGGCAGCTTGGCTTTCCTGAGCTGCCGCAGGAAGTACATCCTCTGCTGGGCCTTCTTGATGAAGGAGCTGATGGTGGGCTCCCACTTGAGGTTCTGGGTGATAGTAGTGCCGAGAAAGCGGAAGGAGTCCACGATGGTGATGGGGGGAGTCTGTCATGGTGAGGGGGGCGCCTGGTGAGGGGGGGCTGGTGAGGGGGGGGCAATTCTACTTATTTATTTATAAGTAGAATTGATAGAGATTATTTTGATAACCTTATTTACTCAAGCAGCTAGGAGAGTCTAAGAAAACGATATTATTTTTTCATATTTACTTCAAAGGTGCTCTTGATCCCTGCCTGAGTATCCTCATTTTCAAACTACTTAAAGTCACACTGTTAGGTTTTGTATTTTTGCTGGATGATGTACTTTTAGCTTGCCTCATCGTTGCATAAATTTACTGTTATTCACTGCTACATTACCGTGTTTGTACCCATGTTTTTCATTAGATTTAGATTTTTTGAAGCATCATAAATTTAGCTTCTTATGGCTAATGGTACAACCTCCTATAGTAATACCACGTACAGGCATTTTACATTTACACATCTACTCTGAAAACACATGCTTTTCCGCAGTATATCAGTTGTGAGGAGATGTTTACCATCTTTTAGCTGATTTATCTGCGCTGTGATCACATTGAGTTCACCCTCACTCCTCTCATTAATCTTGCTTCTGGAGGCAGGCAGCTGTTTATGGCAAGTATACAACCTGCCCGGTAACAGAAGGCGCCCGATTAGCAGATAGCCATTTGACATTTAGCTGAAGGAGAGTTCTTTGGGCATTTTTTTGTGAATCAAATCTGAAAAACTGAATATGCAGCTTGTTTTGATCAGATCTAATAGAACAAGACTGAAAAGGTCAGACGGAAATGTTTGCATATAAAATGAGTCAATGGAAATGCTAAATTGGGCATAAAGGTAACCTGCATAAGCCTTTAATTGACTGCACAAGCTAAAATTATTAAAACTAAAGTGTTTGCACGTATATAGCCACACTGGGAACCGGGGTAAACTGGATGATTAGATCTCTCTCATGCAGTTGTCTGTCTAAACTTATTTGATGTTCCTCCCAGGAGTATGTGTTGTTTACTATTCAGCACTATGCACAGTGTAATGAATGGGACTCTTAATTGGACTGCATCCTTCTTAGCTAAATGAATCATAAAACAGACAGACATAAAACAGTGAATGTAGTTGTGTTGTCGGAGTGCTGACTTAACAAAAGACAGGCTTATCGACAAGTATGTCATGGCAACGAGAGCTGCAGTTGCATAGTAACTTCTAATGAGCTGACAGCAGTGTGCATGTGTAAATGGACTGTTGTTTTCAGCTAGTGGGTCAAGAAAGAAAAGTGGGTTAAATGGCATTTAGAGTTTCAGGTGATACCAGGTGGACCAGAAGATGCTTTATTCAATCATGATAGAATTCATAAATCGTATTTGTTGCAAAACAAACAATATCAAAGTTCTGAATTAAGGTTGTATCCGTGGACTCCAAAGGCTGTGCTGAAATGGGACAAGCCGAGCCCACGGAGCTGCTCCGTCACCTAGTAAACAAGACTCGCTACTTATGCTAACAGCACGCAAATTACGCACATGGACAGACTAAAAAGACCACGCACCAAGGATAAAATATTTGGACTTTGAGCCCAAGAGATTATAGTTTATCTCACCCAAATCTTGTGTCTAAAACAAACTATTATGTTCAGCTCTTGTAAAATATAATAATTACCAATGCGCCTGTGATAACTCTCAAAATGATCAAGAAGTTTCAACAAAAGTAATGAAATATGCCGTCTTGTCCTGCCCGTTGATCGAGTGGTTAAGGCTCCAAGTGCAGCCGGCCGCAGTGTCGTGAGTTGGATTCCCGACTCTGACAATGTACTGCATGTCCTCCCTTCTCTCTCATCCCCCATTTCACTCTGTACTTTCCTGTCAATAAAGCCTTTGGGCAAAAAAAACGTTAAAACAAAAATAATATACCGTCTTAATTTCAGAAAGGGATTTTATAATGACAAGGGAATTACATGAAATGTAATATGTGCATTTAAGACACTTTATAAAGAGAGAGATCTGTGTTTTTGGAGAAAATATGTTTATTAATCACAATAGATGTCTTGTCATGTTTGAACATTAAGCATATACATACATATGTATGTATATATATATATATATATATATATATATATATATATATATATATAATATATATATATATATATATATCATACTTTTCGGCTATACAGCTCTCCCTAAATAAAAGCCAGCGCAAATGATATTTACAAAGAAAAAAGATTTGTACATATTAAACACTTGTCAATAAACCACAGGTCCCCACGTTGTAAAAAGAAAATATTTAAACATAAATCACAGCTGTCCCTACTGTCCCCTCTGTCTTTGATCACTCTTTGTGTGAACATATTTACCCGTGTCTGTGTCTTTACACCTGGCTCAACAAGCGGTAGAAAATGAAAGTTTTTTGGTTTTTTTGAGTTTTTTGTTTGGTTAGAATTACATTATTCTGGCTCTCTCAAATTTTTTTAATTGTACTCTCTGCCTGTAGTTTTCCCAGCTTCCAAGCAATGGAAGTTAGGAAATGTTGTTTTGTAACGAGCTTTACAGGCCAGGTCATTAAATCTCGCCTCTTATTTCTTTGATTTCCTGTAGCATTTGAGGGTTTCCATTTTATGCATGTTTAGCTTCTGAAAGTTTTTTTTTGTCTGTAAATCATTTAGTATTCTTGCTTTTGTTCCCCCCTTTATTTACAAAAACAAAACAGTAACAATAGTGAGGACAAACAGGAACAAAAACAGCAAAAGACAGACAACAATAGACAACAATACAGATATTAGACCAAATAGAGAGACCAACAGTCTAGAAACTTCAGAGCGGGGGGTGATTGTGTGTGAGTGTGCGCGCTTTGTGCATGTGTGCGTGTATGTGTGTATGCATTCAAAACAGAGTAAAAATGTGTTATATTATCACAACCATCATCACAATCCTACCATATATTGTCGCAAATGTAGATACAGTCATATTTTTAAAAATAGCAATCATTATATACCACTAACCATTGTCATATATATGTGTGTGTATATGTATATCTATCTATATATATTATATCTATATATATATATCTATATATATCTATATATATATATATATATATATATATATATATATATATATATATATATATATATATAGTATATATATATATAGATATATATATTATATACTATATATATATATATACTATCACACACACACACACACACACACACACACACACACACACACCATTGTTCAATTGAATTAATGTTTTTATTGCGGGTTTTCCAGTTCATGAGGATAGTTTTTGTGGTGATGGTTAGAGCTGTGAGGAGTGTTTTGAAGTTTATTGTTTTTTCAGTCATTATTGTGAGATCTCGTAGCAGACAGAGAGAGGAGGATAATGGGATGTGGCAGCCCACTATAGTGGATAGTGTCTGTGTGACCTCTTCCCAGAAGTGTTTGACTGGAGTGCAGTGCCAGGTTGCATGGATATATGTGTCTATACTTTTCTGAGTGCAATGTGTGCAAATCTCTGATGTGAAACCCATTTTTAGTTAATATGTTACCCATGTAATGTGTTCTGTGAAGTGTTTTGTATTGTATTAATTGTAAGTTAGCATTTTTGGACATGCAATAAATATTTTTACAGATTTGGGTCCAGAAGTTGAAATCAGGAGTTACTGAAAGGTAATTTTTCCATTTTATTGTTGGTAGGCATATGGTCTGAGATGGCTTTGAAATTATGTTGTATATTTTGGAGAGAAGTTTCTTTGGAGAAGTGATATTAATCAAAGTCTGATATTGCAGACAGGAATTCTAAATTTGCCAGTCTGACATTTATTTTTTCCATATCTGATGATTTGATTTGTAGGTATTTAAAAAAAAAAAAGATTGCTCCAGATGCCAAAACTCCTGGACCAAGTGTGGAAATGTTGTTTAATATGTTGTTTTTAAAAATATGTTTAATGTGGATTTGATATCCTTTTCAGCCCATGTGGGGAAGTTGACTGTTTTTTTATTGCTTAAGAAGTCAGGGTTGTTCCAAAGTGGGGTGAAGTTAAATGGGGCAAGTGTGGAGTTTGTGATTTGGTGAAATTTCCACCAGGCTGTCAGAGTAGAGGCTATGGTTTATAGCATTAAAGCATGTGTGTCGTTTTATTGATTTGGTGAGAAATGGGATGTCAGCTATATTTAGTTCTTTGCATAATGATTGTTCTATTTCTAGCCATGTAATATCAGATTGGGTGGGTCCAATTTTTATTGTATATGTATTGTAGTTGGTTAGCCAATAAGTATTATTGAATTTGGTTGCTGCTAGTCCTCCTTGAGCTTTGTACTTTTTAATGGACTGAGTTTAATCCTCAGTGTTTTTATTTTTCCAATAGAAGTGAGTGATAATGGAGTCTAGTGATTTGAACCAGGTGAGTGTGGGGTGGGTTGGGATAATTGAATCAGAATCAGAATCAAGAATCAGAAAGGTTTATAACCAATGAACAAAAATTCACAAAACATAGGAACTTGTCTCGGCATTTAAGGTGCAACATAAAAAACACTGATCAACAATACAAATCAAACATAATATTAAATCCAAAGGGCATGCATTAAGAAAACAATTTTAAATGACTATAGTGGTAAAATAAAAATAAGGCATTACTATGTACACAAGAGTTACAGTTAAATTTACAGTTGTGAGTACAGAAAGTGATTGAATAGTTGCAGTGTAAAGTGGCAGTTGTTTAGAAGTGTTCATGAGTCAAAAAGCAGAGGGAAAGAAACTATTCTTGTGGTGGGAGTTCTGGTCCGGTATGGACCGTATAGTCTCCTGCCTGAGGGAGAGTGCTTCAAATAGACCATGTCCAGGGTGAGAAGGGTCAGCTGTGATCTGACCTGGAGACGTACAGGTTCCTGCAGAGATGGAAGTCTGCAGCCGAAATCACCTTCTCAGCAGAATCCACAATGCGCTGTAGTCTCTGTTATGTCCCTGGCTGTGGCTCCAGCGTACCACACGCGTGATGGAGGAGGTGAGGATAGACCTCAATGATGGCCGTGTTTAAAACTGGCTCCATCATCTGCACTGGCAGCCTTGGCTTCCCTCAGCCTGCCGCAGGAAGTACACATCTCTGCTGGGCCTTCTTGCATGAGGGAAAGCTGATGAGGGCTCCCACTTGAGAACCTCAAGTGGGAGCCAGAACTTGAGGTTCTGGGTGATGTGTTGCATGAGGAAGCGGAAGGAGTCCACGGTGGTGATGGGGAGTCTGTCATGGTGAGGGGGGCTGGGGGGCTGTGACTTTCCTGAAGTCCACGATCATCTCCACTGTCTTCTGGGCGTTGAACTTCCAGGTTGTTACCGCTGCACCAGGACACCACCCGGTCCACCTTCCCTCCTGTAGACAGACTCATCCCCGTCCGAGATGAGCCTGATGAGGTGGTTGCAAACCTTGATCAATTTACGGAGTCGTGGCTGGTGCAGCAGTTTGTGTACAGGGAAAGAGCAGAGGAGAAAGTACACAGCCCTGGAAGTCCTGTGCTGATAGTTCGCAGTGTCTGAGACGTTCTTTCCCCAGCCGCACGCAATGCCTCCCATCCGTCAGGAAGTCAGTGATCAACCTGCAGGTGGAGTCGGACACATTTGAAGCAGGAGAGCTTGTCCTGGAGCAGAGCAGGAGAGATGTGTTGAATGCAGAGCAGAAGTCCACAAACAGGATCCTGCGTAGGTTCCCGGAGAGTCCAAATGCTGCAGAATGAAGTGGTGTGCCAGGTTGATGGCATAGTCTACAGACAAGTTGGCTCTATTAGGCCCTACTGCAGGGGGTCCAGCAGGGAGGAGGTGAAGGACTTGAGGTGGGGCAAGACCAGGCGTTCAAATTGACTTCATGACTACAGATGATCAGCCGCCACAGGCCTGTAGTCATTAAGTCCAGAGATCCGGGGCTTTCTTGGGAACAGGGAAAATGATGGCCAGACTTGAAGCAGGCTGGGACGTGGCATGTTAAAAATGTCTGTGAAGACAGGGTTCAAGCTTACTCCTGCGCCAACTGGAACCAACGCCGTTTGGTACCTAGCATTTTGTAACAGCAGTTTTCGGGGGGTTGGACCATTTCTGAAATAGCCTGTTTACTGCCTGGTCCGAACTGAACTGAGAGTGGTTGAGGGAGGTGGGGGGGACCAAAGGTTTGGGTTGCGCGGAGGTGTCGTGTATAACCGTGGGAGGAGGGGGTAGTCACATCAAACCTGGAGTCGAGTAAAGGTTGTTAAGTTTCTCAGCCAGTTTTCGATTGTCTGCAGCAGGTGGGGGTACAAACTGGCGGCTTAATGATTGGTGGTAGAAAGCCGGAGGCCCCGCTTGTCACAGAACTGCTGCTTCAGATGCGTATTGTAACTTGTGATCTAGCTCGGAGGAAACCTCTTTGCTAAATCCATACTTCGCATCTTTGTAGCGCTCTCTGTCACCAGCCCTGTGCGCTGCCTCCTTCTGCTGCCTTAACTGCCTCAGTTTTGGAGGTGAAACCAGGTGTTTGTCATTGTAGAAAGTGACTTTGGTTTGTGTTGGTATCATTCAACAGAAAACTAATGTATGACGTCACAGTGTCCATGTACTCATCCAAACTATCATGTGGCAGCTCTGAAAACCTACCAGTCTGTAATGTCCGAAAACACGCACGTAGCTCCTCCGCTGCCCTCACTGTCCACTTCTCTAGATTTCCTCACTTTTAAGAGCAGGTTTTAAGAGCTTCAGCCTCTGTCTGTATGTTGGGATCAGGTGAACCATGTGCGTGATCTGAAAAAAGCCAAGAGCAGCTCGGGCCACGGCGCGGAAGGCGTTAGGGACTGTTGTGTAAACAAATGATCCAACGTGCTCTGTGCTCTAGTCGGGACTTTAATAAACTGTCTGTACTTTGGTAGTTCGTGGCTGAGATTCCCCTTGTTAAAATCACCCAGGATAATACACAAGGAGTCCGGGAAGGTCCGCTCCACACTCAGAATCTGGTCCGTGCTTTGCCACGTGCACGTTTGCGCTGGGTGTGATGTAAACAACAGCCAGAATGAATGAGGCGAACTCACGTGGAGAGTCGAATGGTTTGCAGTTAATGAAGAGATATTCCAGATCAGGAACGCAATGTTTAGAGATCACTACCACATCCGATGACCAGTCGTTGTTGATGTAAAAACAGACTCCTCCGCCCTGTATTTTTCACTCTGGCGGTCTGCACGAAGAAGCGCGAAGCCCTCCAGCTGCACAGCGCCGTCACTGAGCCACGTCTCTGTGAAGCACAAAACAGCAGATGAAGAAAAGTCTCTGTTTCGTCTCATCAGCGGTGCCAGTTCATCCATTTTGTTGGAGAGTGAGCGAACGTTAGAAAGGAAAATTCCAGCTAATGCCGTCCGAGTGCCTTTTCTGCGGAGACGCATGAGGGCGTTTTCCTCGCCTGCGGCGTCTCACTCTTTTAGCCAAAAGAAAGATTAATTCTGCAGCAGAAGCTAAAACAATTGGAGCTAGAATAAATAGTTGCTTTTTTGTAAAATTGTCATCTTTATTGCTGCTATCCTGCCAATTATGGAGAGGGGACGGTTGAGCCATCGAAGTAAGTCTTCTATTGTTTTTAGCAGTGGTGTTAAGATGAGTCTTATCAACTCTGACAGCCTGGAGGAAGTCTTGATGCCCAAGTAAGTGATGTGACCATGGCATATAGGTATGGGTGATTGGTGGGATACCACATCTCATTTGGTTTTATGTAGTGGGAGGATGGAAGCTTGTGCTGTTCCAATGCCTTTGATTGATGGGTTCAGGCAGGTAGCTGCTACCAGGGGTTCAATAAAAATGGTGAAAGGAGACGGAGAGAGTGGACATCCTTGCCTTGTCCCCCTGTGTAGTGTGAAGCTTTGTGATGTTAGTCCATTTGTTGTGACTGTGGCAGATGGGGATGTGTATAGAATCTTGATAGATAATAAATGACTCACCAAAGCCAAATCTTTGTAGTGTGGTGAATAAAAATTTCCAGTTGACCCTATCGAAAGCTTTTTCGGCGTCTAATGTGGCTATGTGTGTCTTTCTGTTGTATTGATGAGTATTAAATTATATAATCTGCGGGTGTTGTTGGATGCATGGTCTCAATGTCTTCAGACAAATATATTTTAATCTAACCCACTGTGAAGGTAGAGCAAAAAAATAAAAACTCTTATGTACTCTTATGAATAATTGCAATACCAAGCAGAGTTTTGACAGAGTAGTTAACAGATATTTAGTTATAATTTGTTGCATCAAAACCAATCCAGGTAAATCTATTTTTGGTTCAGAAAAAGCCTTTCACTGCTCCAAGCAGTGAAATTATTTTTGCAACTTGTGCGAACATTGATTGAGGGTTATCATTGTGAATAGCATTATTGGCTTGGCGTCAGTTGTAACATTACAGAAAAAACAAATACATTTCATCTTGGAGAGACTCAGACAATACGGGAAGAACAGTTTAACAAGTTTTTATTACGTTGTTATTTGACGCTCAGACCCCGGCGGAAGACATTGCGATTATGGGCGCTCCATAATAGAATGAATTTAGATGTCTCCCCCCAGGGCCTAGAGACTGGTGGTGGTAGATGTGGGGAGAAGGTAGAGAGGATGAATAGAATGAAGTAAAGGATACAGAGGAGGAGAAGGGGAGGTGGTGGGTTGCAGTACAGTCTGAAGCGCCGAGCTGAACTGCATGGGGGTTTAAATGGGGCAGGCTGTGCGCTGATTGGGAGCAGAGGAGGTGCGCCGAGCCGAGGGAATCGCCGCTTGAGTACGTCGATTTAGGCTGGAGAGCAGGTGAGCCCTGTTGTAGCAGTGGACGAGTTAGGTCTTCCAGGCTGAATTTACGCAGGCTTCATTTCACCCTGGAGAGACTCAGACAAACACGGGAAGAACAGTTTAGCAAGTTTTATTACGTTGTTATTTGGCGCTCTGACCCCGGCGGAAGACATTACGATTATGGGCGCTCCATAATAGAATTAATTAGATGTCTCCCCCCAAAAACCCGGGGTCTGTGCCGCCAAGTGCGGCACAGACCCCCGTGAACATTAACTGATGCTCGAAACAGAAACATTAGGGCAGCAGATGCACAACTACAAAAAGGAACGGCGGGGACGCTAGCAGCCATGATAACATGATAGCCCGGAATGGCGGATACTGAATTTAATTAGAACGAGGGAAGCTAGAAGCTTACCTGCGAGTGGCGAAATGTTGGGTAGAGATGAACGATGGTTGTGAGACGTGGGTCACGGATGCGCGGAGACCGCAGAGATGACTGAGACGTGGGGTTCAGACGGGAGCAGGGAAGCGCAGGGGCAGACTGCGAGAACATGGGCCAAGGACGGGAGCAGGGAAGCGCAGGGGCAGACGAGAACATGGGCCAAGGACGGGAGCAGGGAAGCGCAGGGGCAGACTGGGAGAATATGGGCCAAGGACGGGAGCAGGGAAGCGCAGGGGCAGACTGCAAGAACATGGGCCATGGACGGGAGCAGTGAAGCACAGGGGCAGACTGGGAGAACATGGGCCAAGGACGGGAGCAGGGAAGCGCAGGGGCAGACTGCGAGAACATGGGCCAAGGACGGGAGCAGGGAAGCGCAGGGCAGACTGCGAGAACATGGGCCAAGGACGGGAGCAGGGAAGCGCAGGGGCAGACTGCGAGAACATGGGCCAAGGACGGGAGCAGGGTAGCAGAGGCTGACTGTGAGCGTGAGTCACAGACGGGAGCGGGGTAGCAGAGGCTGACTGTGAGCGTGAGTCACAGACGGGAGCGGGTAGCAGAGGCTGACTGTGAGCGTGAGTCACAGACGGGAGCGGGGTAGCAGAGGCTGACTGTGAGCGTGAGTCACAGACGGGAGCAGGGTAGCAGAGGCTGACTGTGAGCGTGAGTCACAGACGGGAGCGGGGTAGCAGAGGCTGACTGTGAGCGTGAGTCACAGACGGGAGCAGGGTAGCAGAGGCTGACTGTGAGCGTGAGTCACAGACGGAGAAGGGTAGCAGGGGTTGACCGAGACGTGGGTCACGGACGGGAGGAGAGGCAGCAGAGGTTGACCGAGACGTGGGTCACAGATGAGAGCAGAGACAGCAGAGATTGACAGTGAGACGTGGGTCACAGATGAGAGCAGATACAGCAGAGGTTGACTGTGAGACGTGGGTCACAGGCGGAAGCTGAAGAGGCAGAAGGTGTATGAAGCAAGCATGGTCTGGAAGACGAGGGGACAGGTAATGAGAAAATCTATACCTACCACCAGTATTTGTTAAGACGATACTTACTAGGGGTGAAGGGAACGTTGGGCTGCCAAAATTGCAGGCAGGTCGGGACGAACATACAAGGCATAGGCAGAAGAGGACCAACGCCCAAGTTGTTGGAGGGCTGCAGAGGATATGCCCTGAGTGGCTGCGGATGTGGCGGCTCCTATTCTGAACGAATGCCCGGAGTAGAGACGAGGGGGTATATTGCATAGGGACAGTGTTGCCCTAAGATGTTTCTGAAACCAAGGTGCCGTCATGGGCTGGCCTTCTGAAGTGAGGAACAATGGGAATTGAGACGGGCCGTAGTTTGACCTGATGATTGCAAATTTAACCATGGCTCGAAAAGGACAGAATTAGCCGCGTGTGCGTGCTATGACGATGTTTCAGGGGCCTTTACCTTTTGATTTTTTGAGGCTTAGATTATAATGGTCAGGATAGAAACTGAGATCGGAGGAGGCTAGATCTGATGAGGGATCAAAACGCAACTTGTGCGAACATTGATTGAGGGTTATCATTGTGAATAGCATTATTGGCTTGGCGTCAGTTGTAACATTACAGAAAAAACAAATACATTTCATCTTGGAGAGACTCAGACAATAGGGGAAGAACAGTTTTAACAAGTTTTATTACGTTGTTATTTGACGCTCAGACCCCGGCGGAAAGACATTGCGATTATGGGCGCTCCATAATAGAATGAATTAGATGTCTCCCCCCAGGGCCTAGAGACTGGTGGTGGTAGATGTGGGGAGAAGGTAGAGAGGATGAATAGAATGAAGTAAAGGATACAGAGGAGGAGAAGGGGAGGTGGTGGGTTGCAGTACAGTCTGAAGCGCCGAGCTGAACTGCATGGGGGTTTAAATGGGGCAGGCTGTGCGCTGATTGGGAGCAGAGGAGGTGCGCCGAGCCGAGGGGAATCGCCGCTTGAGTACGTCGATTTAGGCTGGAGAGCAGGTGAGCCCTGTTGTAGCAGTGGACGAGTTAGGTCTTCCAGGCTGAATTTACGCAGGCTTCATTTCACCCTGGAGAGACTCAGACAAACACGGGAAGAACAGTTTAGCAAGTTTTATTACGTTGTTATTTGGCGCTCTGACCCCGGCGGAAGACATTACGATTATGGGCGCTCCATAATAGAATTAATTAGATGTCTCCCCCCAAAAACCCGGGGTCTGTGCCGCCGAGTGCGGCACAGACCCCGTGAACATTAACTGATGCTCGAAACAGAAACATTAGGGCAGCAGATGCACAACTACAAAAAGGAACGGCGGGGACGCTAGCAGCCATGATAACATGATAGCCCGGAATGGCGGATACTGAATTTAATTAGAACGAGGGAAGCTAGAAGCTTACCTGCGAGTGGCGAAATGTTGGGTAGAGATGAACGATGGTTGTGAGACGTGGGTCACGGATGCGCGGAGACCGCAGAGATGACTGAGACGTGGGGTTCAGACGGGAGCAGGGAAGCGCAGGGGCAGACTGCGAGAACATGGGCCAAGGACGGGAGCAAGGAAGCGCAGGGGCAGACTGCGAGAACATGGGCCAAGGACGGGAGCAGGGAAGCGCAGGGCAGACTGGGAGAATATGGGCCAAGGACGGGAGCAGGGAAGCGCAGGGGCAGACTGCGAGAACATGGGCCAAGGACGGGAGCAGGGAAGCGGCAGGGGCAGACTGCGAGAACATGGGCCAAGGACGGGAGCAGGGAAGCGCAGGGGCAGACTGCGAGAACATGGGCCAAGGACGGGAGCAGGGTAGCAGAGGCTGACTGTGAGCGTGAGTCACAGACGGGAGCGGGGTAGCAGAGGCTGACTGTGAGCGTGAGTCACAGACGGGAGGGGGTAGCAGAGGCTGACTGTGAGCGTGAGTCACAGACGGGAGCGGGGTAGCAGAGGCTGACTGTGAGCGTGAGTCACAGACGGGAGCAGGGTAGCAGAGGCTGACTGTGAGCGTGAGTCACAGACGGGAGCAGGGTAGCAGGGGTTGACCGAGACGTGGGTCACGGACGGGAGGAGAGGCAGCAGAGGTTGACCGAGACGTGGGTCACAGATGAGAGCAGAGACAGCAGAGATTGACAGTGAGACGTGGGTCACAGATGAGAGCAGATACAGCAGAGGTTGACTGTGAGACGTGGGTCACAGGCGGAAGCTGAAGAGGCAGAAGGTGTATGAAGCAAGCATGGTCTGGAAGACGAGGGGACAGGTAATGAGAAAATCTATACCTACCACCAGTATTTGTTAAGACGATACTTACTAGGGGTGAAGGGAACGTTGGGCTGCCAAAATTGCAGGCAGGTCGGGACGAACATACAAGGCATAGGCAGAAGAGGACCAACGCCCAAGTTGTTGGAGGGCTGCAGAGGATATGCCCTGAGTGGCTGCGGATGTGGCGGCTCCTATTCTGAACGAATGCCCGGAGTAGAGACGAGGGGGTATATTGCATAGGGACAGTGTTGCCCTAAGATGTTTCTGAAACCAAGGTGCCGTCATGGGCTGGCCTTCTGAAGTGAGGAACAATGGGAATTGAGACGGGCCGTAGTTTGACCTGATGATTGCAAATTTAACCATGGCTCGAAAAGGACAGAATTAGCCGCGTGTGCGTGCTATGACGATGTTTCAGGGGCCTTTACCTTTTGATTTTTTGAGGCTTAGATTATAATGGTCAGGATAGAAACTGAGATCGGAGGAGGCTAGATCTGATGAGGGATCAAAACGGGAGGAGCGGGAAGTGAATTCCCCTATTCTTAGGAACCCGTAAAAAGCCAGAAGAAAGGCATTGCGGAGGAGAACCCTAGTGTAGGGTGTACAGTGGCTAGAGCATAACGCGGTGAGTATTTGATGCGGGATGGGAAGTGTAATAGGGCGGCGCTTATCGGGTAGAGCGGGTGAGTGTTTAGCGAAACCTTTGTAAGTAATTTAATGGTGGGATCTGAAAACAAGCTTTGAGCAGAAAGATTATGGCATTTAGAATTGAAGTTAATGCCAGCTAGTAGTGTTCGAATGTAAGGTAGTTTGAGCCGGCGATGGTCAAAACAGAAAGTTAAGAAAGCAACTACTCAAAATTGAGAATATGAGCGCCAAGGATGTCTATACGCTTTGATAGTGGACTGGGCCAGCCCTGATGAGATGTAATAATTGGCAGTGTCCAGAAGTGGTTACAGATGAAAACTGGCTACTTCAGAGCCAGTTCCTCGAGAGGGGGAACGGACGTAGGCAGGAGTTCTGCGGCGGGGCAGAAGCGGTGAAAGACCTGGAGTTTGAAACGAGATAGAGCATCTGCGATTAAATTAGAATGCCCGGGGATGTGTTGGGCTGTGAGGATGAAGTTATTGCTTACGGCAGACCAGGTGATGCGGCGCATGAACAGCATTAAAGATTTGGAGGCGGAACGGCCTTTATTTATGACTTCTACTACTGCCAGGTTATCGCAACGTGCCGCTATTCGTTTTCTACTCCAGTGATGACCCCAAATATGACAAGCTGCGGCAATTGGGACAATTTCGCACTGAGCCGAAGAATCAGAGTCTGGGAATGAGAGGAGCCATTTCTCTGCAAACCAGCTACCTTGGTAGTACCCCCCAAAACCGGAGGAGGCGGCAGCATCTGTGTAAAAATGCAGGGAGTCGGAAGACTGAATTATGTCATCATAAAAGAAAGAAATACCGCTCCAATCGTGGAGAAGGCGGGCCCCAGAAAAGCGAGGTCGGAACAAAAGGACAACCCTTCGTCGAAACGAGACCATGTCAAGACAAAGGGAGGGGACGGACCCTTGCCAGGTCTAGTAGCCTGGGACATGAAGGAACGGCCCTGAGGAATGATCCTTTCATGGCCTCCAAGTTGAGGTGGCCCAGGAGGGACAGAAGTTGGCGTTTAGAGAATGGCTGTAGCGGAGACAGACGACTTGCGTGATGTCACACGGATGCGGGCGAGCTTGTCTGGGGGGAGAGACGCGACCATGGCCACGAGAGTCTAAACAATATGCCCCTAAGAACTCTAGAGGACATTACCGGGGCCGACGGTCTTTTGCCGTCGGAAAGCGGCACGCCTAGACGAAGAAAAAGGCTGCTTGAGCTTGTGGCAGGGAACCTCCGGGCCACAGCTGAGGGGGGATCCAGCAAGGTGGAGCACGGAGGGGAGGGCAACATTGTTCAACAAAATCCAGCACAAACGGCCTCGGAAAACCATATATAAACAAGCAAGGGCTGCTCCTGCATCCAAACGGTGAGAGCGCACCGCAAAATAAAACTTTGATGCCCATCTAACCCCGAAAATGCCGATTGCCAATTGAGACCTCGTCCACGCTATCCCCACGAAGGCCAACCCATGAATCCTCCCTGGAACAATCTTGAAAGCGTCTGTGATATCTGCCTTGGCAAGCCAAGCACCAGCGCCGCGCAACCACCCTCCGCCCCTGCTCGTTGATGCAGAGACAAATAGCCCAGCCGCCTACAACTAACCACCCGCCAGCCCGGTCTACAGCACGGAACCTCATCCCGACGTGGCTCTACCATGACATCGACTATCGACTGTGGCGTAATGGAGGGAGACCACGGGAGTTGGCGGAATGAGACTGTTTATGCTGGGAACGGGGCCCGAGAATGCGTAAAATCTATATCGCCACTAACCACGATGCGACAGCCCACACATTGACCACCAGACCCGAGCGCGATATTAGACGTGCGTCGAATTAAGCGCTTTTTCCCAGAATATTTACGAGTCTGGCTATAACCGAGCGGGGGCTTGTGCGGAAAACTGAAAAAGGAGGAGAGTTGAAAGGGCCTATCATGTACCCCTTTTCAACCTCTCTATTTTTAGTAACTGAGACACTATTCCTGGCTCGCGCAAAGCCGACTGAAGGTTACGAGAAATGTGCACGACGGTGGGCAGGGGAGGGACACCCCAACAAAAAAAAACCTGAGAAAGGCCCGTAAGTAAAAAATCAACGAAAGTTCGGTCAGGGTGAAGGCGTTGTTCAGCAGCCAACTCAGAAGAAAACAATGATAGGTGTTAATTTTTGTAACCACGACGAGCCGCCCTGCCCTTGGAACGAGTGGCGAGGGCACACGGATTTAGGGTGCGCATCCTTGCATTGACTACAGATGTGGGAAAAATGGCAGTTAGACAGTGTGCACACGCTCTATCATTGAGATTATTACAAATTGGAACATTATTGAATACCTCAATCTTACTACCCCTACGGTCCATGGGCGGCATGCCTGGCAACAATGATGGGGGAGCGGGACGTTGCGCGGCGGCAGCGAAAGGCATGGACGAGCATAGCGCGCGGGTGTGCCACACGTTGAGCACAGCATGATTGGCTGAGGATGGCTGCGCACACTTGGACGCAAACGCTTTGTGGTACTGGTAGAAAACGCTGCGCCCGTATTTCAATATTGAGGTCTCCTATTAGTGCCAAGCAATTTTCGAGCTCGGCTCTACGCTCCGGAAAAAACGAACAAATGACGTCCCTATAAGCGCTGAAAGCTACCAAAAATTCACTGAGCGAAAGCTCTTTAAAAAGGCGGGGATCCGCAGATTTAAACACCGCCGTGAAGTCCTACTGAGGACGCTACGTGCCTGTCTCGGGGGACGGGAGGATGAGGGACACGAGATTAACATAACTGCCCTGCAGGATCTTAGCACGGAGACGCGGAATGTACAGGAGGCCTACCTATAGGAGGTCCGGGGCGGGCGGTTTCGAGCGAAAAGAAAGAGGAGGGACCGGGCCGTGGATCCGTACCGGGGGGAGCCGCCGTCGGTGGAGCTGCGGGGCCGACTGGAACAGCACCCCCTGGAGCCGGGAATTGAGAGTTGTTACGGCGTAATGAAGGGCCTGGACGGTGGAGAGGAGCGTGTCATTGAACTGCTGGGTGTTGCTCGCTGAAGGAGCCGCGGCAGGAACCGGCATCGGAGTAATCTGTCGAAAAGGAACGTTTTTGAGGTAGCGGGAAGAGCCGCGGCGCTGGAAGAGGCCGCCCACTGAGATGCGAAAGGGGAAAAGCGGTGGCTTCGGCGGCGCTTAGCGGGAGGAGGAGATGATTTCCGGGGTTCTTTTTTGCCGCTGGGGCGCCCGGCTGGTGAGGAAGAATAGGTCCGAGGCGGGGGCGAAAACTCCTCGTCGTGGAGGTACGCGGCCAACCGAATGTCCAGCTGGGAGGGGTCCAGGCACGGCCCTGGAAGAACCCCCGTAGACCCCGGGCGCAGGAGGAGCATCAGTTTTTTGCGGCGAGGCGGGCGCTCTTCCTTGCCGGAGGCTCAATATGGGAGCGGGGAGCCGGGAAGTTCGTTGGAATCGTCACTTGATTGACATTTTATGCTTACTTTGTACACTCGAGTTGCAGTACAGTCTGAAGCGCCGAGCTGAACTGCATGGGGGTTTAAATGGGGCAGGCTGTGCGCTGATTGGGAGCAGAGGAGGTGCGCTGAGCCGAGGGGGGTCGCCGCTAGAGTACGTCGATTTAGGCTGGAGAGCAGGTGAGCCCTGTTGTAGCAGTTAGGTCTTCCAGGCTGAATTTACGCAGGCTTCATTAGCACATCCAAGTAAACTTCAACAGTTTATAGATGCGACAGTTACAGCCTAAAACAAACATTTAATTACATGAGCTTACTTTTTCATACATATACATTTTGTATAATCATGATAATTGTCAACAGAAAAAAGCTACTTTTCTGTGCTGTTCTTGTCTTGTGCAATTCTATAATAACGTTTAAACAAATTTAAACATTAAACAAAATCATAAATATTAATATTGATTTGAAAACTGTCAACATCTATCATGATATTATTGTTAATTTTAATTATTTTGCCCATGATAATTGTGACACTAAATGTCAATATCTCTCATGCCTGCTTAGGTGATACAAACTGCACCATGTGTTCCTTCTTCTGCAGGTTAACACAGGGATATGTATGCTCCCCTGCACTTGTCTGGGATCGTTCCCTGAGACATAGTGGACTGTTGGCAGATGTGTTTAACTTGTAGTTTTATTACCGTCTGTAAAACAGCCCAGACTTTTATTAGCAGTAGAGCCTTGGTCTTCTCTCTTGGCGTGGTTATCCTGTAGTTGTCCGTCTCATTAGAAACATTCTGGTGCTGTATTGGGACTCCTCTGTAAGCCCACTGGAATGGCCCCATTAACGCATTTAACTACTTCATATGTCACTATGACACATCCAGCTACCCGTGACTAAACTCTGGCTACACTCCATCACCATTGGATCTTTCACCTAACATGCAGTCTTCATCAGTGTGCTAGGTCACAGACCGTGTCAGCTCACACTTCACATTTATAAAAATACTTTCCTTTTTTTAATGTAAGGTATAATAGTGATACATACATTTGCTCCTCGTCCTGTGTATTCTTGTTGCTTAGACTTTCTTACACATTCAAATTCAAATTCCATTGAAATATAATTCATCATTAAAACTATTAATTTGTGCAATAAACCTAAGTCCATCTAAGACAACTGCAGTACATCCAGATTGCTGCTGCTGGGGTCCTGACTAGAACCAGGAAGTACGATCACATTAGTCCTGTGCTCAGGTCTCTGCACTGGCTCCCTGTGGCTCAGAGAATAAACTTTAAAGCAGCTCTGCTTGTATTCTAGTCTCTCCATGGCCTAGCACCAAAATACATCTCAGACATTGAGGACCTCAGGGTCTGGACTAAACATGAGGAATCTGCGTATCAGTTTTATGGTGCTCCCATCTGCTCTGCCGCCCCTGCCCAGCTGCTAATCAGCTGGGGATAAAAGGCTGGTGCACACAGCGGCCAGTGGGTCCTTGCTGCAGCACCCTTTGATTTTATAGCACATTTACTTAAATTACTTAAAATATAAATCTTGTTTTGTTTATTTAAAACTCCTCACCTTTTTCCCCCATTTTTGTTCTACTCTGCACCCGGTCCAACATCGGCCAGTAACATCTTTAATTATGTGTCACCACCCAAGATCTCTGTGGCACGTAACAGGTTCTAAAATATATTACAATCTTCGTGAAGATGTGAGACAGGCTTCTACTCTGACAATGTTCAAATCTATTGGTAAGGCAAGGCAAGGCAAGGCAAGTTTATTTGTAGAGCACAATTCGTACACAAAGGCAATTCAAAGTGCTTCACACAACAGGAAATTAAAGACAAGACAGAAATCACAAAACCTAAATTTAAAGACATTTAAAGGTGCCATTTTCAGGCTATCCGTCAAATAGTTTAAGAGAAGAGTGCAAAGAAAAATGCATAGCCAAACAAAACAATTTTTAGTTTAGATTTGAGACCTGTCTGGAAGACTGTTCCAGATTTTAGCTGCATAAAACTGAAACGCAGATTCCCCATGTTTAGTCCTGACTCTGGACCAGCAGGAGGCCGGTCACTGAGGTCCTCAGAATCCGAGATGGTTCATATGGCACTAACATGTCCGAGATGTACTTTGGTGCTAGGCCATGGAGAGACTTGTATACAAGCAGAGCTGCTTTGAAGTCTATTCTCTGAGCCACAGGGAGCCAGTGCAGAGACCTGAGCACAGGACTAAATGTGATCGTACTTCCTGGTTTGTCAGGACCCGAGCAGCAGCTCGTTCTGGATGTACTGCAGCTGTTTTTACAGCTTGTTTGAAGATGCCAGTGAGCAGGCCGCTACAGTAGTCTAATCTACTAGAGACAAATGCATGGATAAGTCTCTCCAAGTCTGGTTTACGACACTAACCAGTGCCTGTTTAGCTGTGCATATGACTGAAAGGTTTTTTTTTCTGCACTCTTCTCTTTTGAAGTTTTGTAATGATTATGTATTATCTGGATTGTGTATTGTGATTTCAATGCCTAATTTATTAATTCAATAAAGCACTTTGAATTACTTTATGAACAAATTCCAGTGCGTATACAAATAAATTTGCCTTGTTTAAATGTTGGAATGGCGAGAGGTACCCTAACTTCTGCTACCTGCTTGTCTGCCATGGGGAAGCTTTTGCTTTGCCTGGAAGATGTCCCGCAGTTGCTTCACTTAAGCATATCCTATCGATCGAATGTAAATTCAATTAAGTAATCCAGCTATTTTCATTTGTTTTCTTTTTAATATATGAAACACAACCTGTAAACGAAACCATCACATTTTGCAATCACGTCTATGTCAGTGTATAATAGCCTTTTCCGCTAAGGAAGTACACTCACAGCAGTTCAGTCCTGTTTTGATGTGTTGAAGAATGGGTCAAATACAGTTAACGCATTTTGCTGCAGACACAATCAAACAATCAACAATTAAAAACATAATTCCTTTTCCTTATTTCAAAGTACCAGCGCAGCGCACATGATGAAATTAAGAACATGTATGTGTGCAGGGAAAGCCTCTCTGATGGTGTTAGGTAGTAGTCCTTAAATCCGTTATGAGCTCTTAAAACTTACCAAAGGCATGAGCTCATTGCTGTTACGGGCATTGACTCGCCTTTTGCATGCTAATCAAATATAGATGGTTATTCTACATACCTCCTCTGATGTTATGCACGTTTTCTTTGGTGACAGCCATTTCCAATGGCCCTGTTCTGATTAATTCATCAGGCAGGGTTTTTTTATAACCAATTTGAAGCAATTGTTAGTGCGTGGCTCAGGTGTGTGGGATCAGTGCCCATGCATAATGTGCTGGCTGGAAGCTTATTAATTCAGCCTAATGTGTTCTTGGTGCTCAGGTGGCGGACTGCTCTTTAATTAATAGTTTTCTTTCAGTTTATTCGGTGCATCTCCTCTGAAAACCAGTCGCAAATGCTATCATCAGCTATAACCCCCCTATTGGAGACAACATATTGGAAATCATATGTTGATAAAGTTAATTGTTTACACAGATTTCTTTGGAAGATGGTTTTCGGTAGTGGTGCACTTTAAGTGGCGGACTGGACAGGGCCTAGACTACATGCCTTGTATACTACAGAGAAATGCCCTTGTCAATCCTTAGCAGGCAGCAGGCACAGAAATTACTAAATATTGTTGTTTTTTTATAATTCACATCATTGCGTTTATTTTCTTTTATTTCAAATTACTTCATCAGACTGCAAGCAATGGGCTGTTTGACAGTTTTGTTTGCCACTTCTGTAAATAAAGGTCTGCGGACAGCTCTGGCTCCAAGCTCCTGTCTCAGTTGTGCTAATCAAAAGAGAACATAGCTGAAGTGACCTTTTGAAACTCAATAAATATCAACACCTTCTCAACTTTAAAAAAATAAATATGGCAAATATCATTATTCTCACACCGAGTTATTTGGTGTTTTGATGGAGAGGGCTATTCAAATGTATAATTATAACAACATATCAGAAGAATATATATATATAACATATATATATACTATACTATCATTATACTATTATATATATATATATATATATATATATATATATATATATATATATATATATATATATATTTTGGTTCATATTATAAGTTATTATTGGCATGTGTTTTCCAAAGGGACTGGCCTCTATGATAAATAATCTGCATCGATTGGAGACTGTTGCAATGATTGTAGAGACAGTAATCACATTTAAAAAAAAAAAATCATACATTCTGACACAATTATGAAGAAAATACTATATAGAAACAAAAAGAGTGTTCAATAATTCAGTTTAGACCCTTTTTATAACCTACAATACTCTATACTACATAATAAGAGCTCGCTTACCCCTGGGTGGGAAACACTTGATGGAGCCTTAAAAGTCTTCTGATGAGAAAACGTCCCACCAATTTCACATAACGTCCCATAAAAGGCACTAATGTGAGAAGACTAAGGAAATGCAGTTTGAAGAGTAGCGGATGAGGCATAGACTACGAGTTCAGAGCCATGTCGGTTCAGAGTAATTAACATTCATCACTCTCTCCGCCAGACCTTTCCCACATGGACTCAGAGATGTGAGACATGTCGCACTCCTTACCTGCCCACTGCTCTCTCACCCATTACCAACAATAGTCTCCGCACAGAGAGCCAGGATTAAGGACTAACTGTCATCAAGTGCTATTAAGAGCTCCGCACGAGTTATTACTGTGAACAATTTCTGCTAGTTAAGCTCCACCAACATGGACAATAAATGTAATTCACTTTACCCATGTGCAGCATATTGTACGGGAAGGTACACTTTATTTGTCTTCTGCATTTGACCCATCCTTCAATGCCACTGGCACAACCTGTCAGGAGCAGTGATCGCCAAGGACCCATCTCCAGATCTTGAGCTAGTTTTGGTCAGTAATATGTTAGCTGGAGGATTTGTGTCTATTGTGCATGTTTTGAGTTGCTGTGGAAAACCGGAGTCAGTCTGCTAGATCCATCAAACTGACCACGCCTGGGAATAGGACTTTCGCTTGTATACCACTGTCTTATTAGAAGAAAAGTGAAATTTTTAAATCAGAGGTGAAGATTGTTTTAAACTGTTAGAAAAATGTGTCTTTATTGTGTGTGCTGAAATCCTAACGCTACAGTGTCGGATTTCCTCACATCCTCCTTTCTGCCGTCAACGCGAGGGCTGTAGTCGACTAAAGAAATCCTTGGTCGACTTAGGACATGACTTGCAGATCCATTAGTCTATTAGTTGAAACTGGCAAAAGCTTTAAAAACCTTTCAGTATCTCCATGATCTGGCCATGTTTCTTACCCAAACTGCACTCACAGGACTACAACCTCGCTTTTTATACTGAAAAAGTAAAAGTAAACAGTGTATTTAAATAAAAAGCAGATTCACAATTCAGGATTCACTCCCAAATGTTCAGCTCACTCACTCCATACTTTCTGCTGCTAAAACACCAATTTAATCGACTAAACAACAAAAGGCCAATAACCCTAGTCAACAAAATAAACCTGTTTTGCTTTAGTTAGTTTATAAAGTTAGTTGCCTCTAATTTACCATCAGGGCTGTGCTCTAATGACTTTGTACCTTGTTCGAATACTAGTTTTACTGTCGTCTTTTGAAACGGGCCTATCACATAATGCATTTTTAATGAACCCATACCTGTTTTGCGTTCGACTGTAAAACGGGAGATTGTGTGTGTTTCCTGAGCTATATTTGTCTAAATCTATAGGTGCTTTTCTACACCCATTAACACCTGGTTGTGCACAAAGTAACGCGTTGGCTTTGATAAAGAATTTAAAGGCGTATAAAGGTTTTGTGTCCATAGAGCGGCTGCAAAGAGGCACCACACTAACCTTTGCACATTTAATGATCTCGCGTGCCTTTTTTTTTTTTGACAAGCCAGTAAAATGTTTTCAAGTTGGTCACGTTGCTGTATTTGATTTTGTTTGATCCAAAGTTATAAAATACTCCTCTCCTCTCTTGTTTTGCAGACGCTGCTGGGAGGAGGGCGTCTCATGGATCTCAGCACATTTCGGAACACGCTGTGGGACATCCTGACAAGCGGAGACAGTGTGAAGGTGAGCGTGAAACCACCCGCATCCTCTCCGCCAGCCCCCCCCCCCCCCCCCCCCCACCCCCCCCCCCCCTTCGTCTTACAAATTGGCAATTTTTTTTACCGGTTTAATTTTCGCAGGATGACTTGACTGGGGATATATTTGGAAGAACAATTCAAAGTGTGTCTGGTCGAGATGGTGAATGTCGACACCCCAGGCGTGTTTTTCATCCTTATCTATTTAATGGCTGTTGTTTGAAAATGCAGTCCCTTTGAGCAGGTTTTTTTCACCGCTCTGAGTCTAAGTTACCATTGTCTTGTAAGAATGGTTGTCAAGTCATTAACGTTATCGATCACTGTCTTGGGCTTTCGAGAACTCCACATTACTCTTTAAACCCATTAGAAAGTTTTGACTCTCCTAGGCTTTTGTAGTTTGTCTTTTCTTTTATGGGCTCCAGCCAGGCCAAACTTAAATACTAAGTTACTTTCTGGTGGAGGGTCATCTGCTTCTCTCCAGCATCTAGCATCTAGCATATGTTTCAGTACAGGTCTGTTTATTTGCTCAAAAAACCTACTTTGGGAATTTCCAGTAGCGGTGGGGCGGAACAATACCAAATATCTATATAATGATACTGACTGAGGTATCATAAAGTATAAATTCTCATGCAAACAAGCAAAAAATGTCTTCTTTTTAAATTACAAAACAAGCAAATATAATTGTTTCTATTTTGTTAATTGGTACATATATTACATGTTTAGATTAGTCCAAATTGTGGAAGAGCTAAGATAATGATGCCAGGGTTACGGATGTCACGATATTCTATTTTAGTGTTACGATTGCAAAACAAAAAACGTCACGATTTAAACGATTATACACGATTATTGAGACCAAACAATGAGTGAAATCTTTAATTTTCTTTCATTCCCGTGGTCTGACATTTTGCTGTTCCTCAAGTTTGTTACCAGCTTTTACAAAATTAACTATCTGAAAGACAAAATAAAGTTAGATTTGACTAAAACAGCCAGATATAATAAAGTTCTTTACATTTGTGCTGTATATTAAAAAAAAGATACTTAGTTTTGCTTATAAAATTGTCACGATTATTATTTTTGGTTCTTACGATTATATTGTGACCTGATTAACCTAATAATCGTGACACATCCCTAGCCAGGGTAAAATTCTTTATTTTGTTTGAATATTTGAATACAAAACTCATAGTGGTATCGTATCTATACTTGCCGTAGTTTTACTTGGTATCAGATCGAAACAAAAATCACTGGTATCGGCCATTACTACTTTACAGGCAAAGCACGCCTTCATGGAGACGAGCAGGGGGCAGAAAAGTTACACTGTGCACATTTACGCCATATCTCGTTGCAAATACTGTAATTTGATGATGGGTCGCAAAAATGTTTCCTCTGATCTTTTAGTTCTGTTTCAAACATCACCTGGTAGTGCTTTGCAAAGTGGTTAAAATGACAAAATCAGCTTTTTTGATAGCCTGCATAGTTTATTTGGTTTCTTAGATAATATTGGACAACGGGAAATGTGTAATATGTAAATCTGAAATTGCCATGTGAAATGCAGCCTTTCATTACAGGACCAATGCCAGCGTGCGGCAGTACAAAAAAAACCCTTTCAATCATCTTCATATTAGCCTGTTCATTTTGGAGTCCATCTCATGCCCACATATTACTTTCTGAAAAACAAGTTTTATAAACCACATTTTTTATCTTTATGCCTTAAAAAGAAAACTGCCCGCGCTTCTCTGTCTCCTGAACTGGGGACGTAGAGAGGCGTGAGATAGCATCCTTTCATTTCCGCTCCTCCAGATAAAAAGATGAGAGAGGAGGAGGACCAAAGTGAGGGGCTATCGGCAGGCGGCGGTGATTGAGTCCCTTCTCTAAGCCACAGCGCCGAATCTGCTCAAATAACCCCGCTCAGGCCGATAAGAACCCAGCCATTTCCATAGACAAAAAAAAAAAGAAAGAAAAGAAAACATTGCGCTTCAGATTAGATTTCACCAGCCGACTGTCTTATCGGGCTCTTGCTCCATCATAGAATGTAAATTATAAGGCAAACTCCTGTCCCTCGTCGTCTTCTGGTGAAAAGAAACGCCATTGAAAAATACACCGGGATTGGAAATGTTATTGTTGGCACGAGTGGCCATATTACAAGTCCTATCTCCACCACTGAATCTGCCGCAATAGCGCTGTTTCCTGGGTGAAAATATTTCTCTTGTATAAGATCATTGGATATTTTGAAGCTTCCAGAATCAAGCCACCTTTTCCTCTGCAGTAGATTTGTGCTGTTTTGAATGGGTAAACTGGATGGTGGCTTGGATTTCTAGTTGGAAGTACTCTGTAAACAGTTATGCAGGTTAATATGAGTAGCCACATACAAGTAGTGTTGGCGGTAAGTAGAATAGTCTTTTTTTGGGAGTTATGGTCTGTTCACACTGCAGCCTCAAAGCATCCAGTTTACATTCAAAGTCTATGTGGACGCTCGTCCTGGGAATCCAGCGTTTTTGTGGCGCGTTTTAAATGTTTTTGCGGCGCAAATCCTGTGTTTTTTGAGCGTTGGACAGGGCGTGTCGATCGCGTTTTGAGAGTCGGACGCTCTGGACGCTCTGGACGCTCTGGATGTTCTGGGCGCTCTGGACGCTCTGGACGCTCTGGAGCAGCCAAAGCGTCCGACACAGGAAAGTTGGACAAAACTGAACCTTTTTTGCTGCAGACGCAGCGCAGAAACCAATCAGAGATTACGCTCCAGTGACGTACCTACGCACTACTGGGAAGAAGGACCAAAACAAACCCTGTGATGATAAAAAATCATCTAGACGCAGCTCTCGGAGCAAATAATGATATTCACTAAACTCTGCTCACCTCTGAAGTATCTGTGGGACTCAGACAAGCGGCCGCATGTGCGCTGGACGCCTCGGACGCGCGTCTGCTGGTGAGTTTATTTTTGGGACGCGCATCCAAGTCTGCCTTCAAATGTACAGGGCGTCCAACTCGGGCGTCAAGCGCGAATTTGGATGCTGTGGTCTGAACGCACTATAACAAGTAACTTAACGTGTTTTGTTTTATTATGCGTTATTTGTTATTAGCCTTTAAACATGCCCTTGAGTACCTGTAGTTTGACATGTCATGTTTTACTCTTTTTTTAATTGCATTTACGTTAAATTAGACATGCAGACATTTTTTTCCAAATATATTTTTTATCTATCATATTTTGTTAACACCAAATGTCAACACGTTTTCAAGTTGGCCTCTCTCTTCCGGGTCTCGGCACTCAGTTGTACTGATCATGATTAGACAAGAGAAATTCACAGAACGAGTCTGGCGATCATTTGTCCACTTCAAGATTGAGAAAACGTCAGTTATCGAGTGTTTTTGACCCTCGGGGGAAGACTAGCGTGAATGAAGCTAAATGCTACTCCAGGAAGGTTTTTGATGAGGGAACAATGTTTGAACACGATTAAAAGCTCAAAGTCAATTTTACATAATATATGTTTTCCTTTAAGTCAGACACCAAACGCTATATTAGTCGACTAATTATTTAGTTTAGGTTATTAGTATTTCTACAGCAGCAAAAAGGAGAAGACATGGAGTAAGCTAGCGGGAGATTTGGGACTGAGTTATGAGTTTAATCTTCCGCGTACTTTGCTGTATAGGTATATTTTTTAATGCGGTGGTTTGAGTGCAGTTCGGGTCACATTCATGTTCAGGTCATAGAGATACTGAAAATGTCTGCTTCTTTTTTTCCAGTTTCATGCCACTGGTTGATCGGTTGTGCCTGTCTTTAGTTGTCCAAGCATTTTATTTAGTCTACTACAGCCTTAAAAATCAGTAACACTCTAGTTTTAGTTAAGGGACTAGTCCTGCTCTCATCTCCAAAGTCCGGACAGGGACACGAGTGACAGGGACGGAATCTTCACGGCACGGTTGTCACAAGCACACGGGCCTCTGAGTCAAAGCATATTTACAAACGTGTGTGGAGGGAAAGCGTTCCTACTTCTATGTTGATAGCAATAGGAGTTTTGGCAGACTTTTTTGTGAACTCCCAAAGCCTTGCACAGACAAAATAAAGCCACTTCAGTGCATTCTTTTCCTCAGACACACACAACAGAGCGGCTGCTCCTTTACCCTTCCTCTTGTTTGGCTGATAAAAAGGATCCTTCAGCGTAAGGGTGGGCAATATTGACAAAAATGAATATCATTCTATGTTTTGATATTATGTCAATCCAGCCGAAATGTGTTAAAACATGTCTTTCAACGTATTCGTTGTTAATTATCAGGCAAATGTGGTATGCCTGTGAAAATAATCACAAAACTGCAAAAAAATAGAACTTTTTTTTAAAGGCGAAAGACAACATTCAAAACTATTTTTTTTGTGGTTGTCATATAGGCTTTCACATGGAAACAGCAAAATGGCCCAATATGCCCCTAAATTTTTTTAAAGGATTTATTTTAATCCACTCACATCCATAGATTTATATGGTACATTGTAACTTCAAGGGCTGTTTTCTTAATATGTATTTTTCTCTTAACCTTGCCAGCAAGATGAATTCTCAATTGTGAGTTTCCAAACTCTTGAGAATCCATCTTGTTAGGCTCCCACTGTCTGTAGTCCTCACCAGTGGTTTATCAGGCCAATCAGATGGCATTTAGTGACTGGAACCAATCACAGCACTTTGGTCTGGGGTGGCATACATTTACATACATATAAAAGTAAACTATGTATAACTAGAATTCTATAACATAGAATACTTCTATGTATTCACTAACCTTGTTATCAAATTTCGCTAACATGAAAACTCCTTACACTTGTTTGGTCCATGTCCCTACAAACCACAAAGATTAAACTTAGATGAGTGAATTCAAGGCTCTACAATTATTAAACTCCTGCGCTCCTGCAAATGTCACCTAGTTTTTTTGTTCCCATATAAATAATCATTACGATATATTTTTTTAATATATTTTCACATTAATATGCAAAAAACCTGTCTCTCTCATTTGCATCTTGATAAGTGCATCTACACGACTTCAGCTGTACACCTTTTACGTTTATGGACCCTCGATGTCACTATTTCTGCTTTGACTAACGTAAAGGCACATTTAGTTTCCATAAACGGGAGAAAAGGTAAATTGGTTCATTTATTCAAGGCAATCTTTCATGTTTGTGTATGGTTAAATGGAAGCTCTCGTGATGAAAAGAGAATACATTTGACCTTGTAATGTGCTAGCGTAGCAACTAATGGCATGTTTTCTCACTGCCTATATGAACTATACTTCATAGCAACCGAGGCTGTCACCGACCGGCAAGGTAATATGCATTCTGCCATTGGTAAAAATACATACATTAAGCGAAATTGACTTTTTGGAGTTTTAACAGTATTTATAACATTGTTCCCTCATCAAAAACATACTGTACCTGGAGTTGTATTTTGCTTCATTCAAGCTTATTTCATTAATTCTGTTCACAATATCTCTGCTCCTTCTCTGAGCTTCCCAAAACACTTATTTCCAGACTTGAACACTTCTTAAAACCTGTCACTTAATCATGTCAACAACTTTTCCATTAGCACATCTGGTTTTTGCACTACGTCTGACTAAACTGTAAATTGTGTGTGTATATATAGGGTCAAAGTCTATTTTTATCTTATTTAGTTAACCCTATTTTTTATGCATGCCTTATCTTATTTATTTATAGTTTGCTACTGTTATTATTGTTTCAAGTTCCTAGTTTGTGAATTTTTGTTTTTTGTTCACTGACAATGGATTTTTCTGATTCCAGTTCCAACTGCATGCTTACTTTACCATGTCGGTTCAAGCTAGCGTTTTAAAATTTTCCCCATGGTAATTCCATCTGCTTCCAGTGGATGCCGTGCTAACACAAATCCTGATGAGGGAACGCCTGACCAAAAGTTATGTGTTTCATACGTTATAGGTTTCAGATGAGATGCCAAAGCAAAGATACTCAAGAGTATGTTTAACGGCCAATAACAATACAAACAATGCAGGTGCATTATGGATGCATGCTGGTAGAGATTTATTTCTGGAATGCTCCACAGTGTGGCATTAAACCTGTCTATATCCAAATACTGGTGTTTTATTGAAGAAAAAAAGCATGTATTGTTAGCACGATCACCTCTCCACAGATCTGGGATCTCATTTATAAAACTACATGAAAAACCCAAAACCCAAACATACGTAGAAAAGTATTCCAATTTATAAAACCCTTCATACACACTATAATCTGTGTAAATGAGTACGCCTCACGTCACACCTTCTCCACTCCTCCATTTCACCATGTAAGGACAATGCAAAGTGAGTTATGAATGAGATTTACCTAAACTTGGGTGGGTTTGATTGACACTCACAGACCAAGAGGGAGGGGCAGTGAGTCGCTGCAGCAGAGACACAAGCGCGTGAGCTTTAGTGAAAAACTCAGATTTTCGGACTATATTGCCCCGTCATTAAACATTTGCACAAAACAGCACAGTAGTGTGCAAATGCAATGGCCTTTAGCCTATATTTACCGTTGTTTAACTGTGGATGAATGTTCTCAAAACTATAGCCTAGGATTTATTTCACATGATGTGTGCGCTGTATGTGCACGTGGAAGATTTAGTACGTCAGGACAAAACTCACGGTGTGTGTGCAGTATTTGCTGTTTTGAATTAATCTTAAAGTATACTGTTACAGAATATCTCCTTTACATTCTTTTAATAGCTTATATTGTATTCATATGCTTTCATTAATACAGTTCTTACTTTTTTTTTTTTTTTTTTAATGTATTTATTTTTAATTAAATAATAGAAAAAAACACAAGGTAAACAAAGAACAGGGCCAGAGAAAACAGATAAACAGATACCATTTTAGACAAGACAAAAAAAAGGGTATCCCAAGAAATGAAAGGTTAAGACACATAAGCTTCTAAATAGTAGATTGTATGTGTTTTCTTTTTCCAGTGTCCGTATGTCAGTTATGGTGTCGGTCCATTACTTAGTTGTCGGTGCAGTTTGTGTCATCCATTTGTTGTGATGGCCTTTTCCCCGGCCGCCAGAAGTATGCTCCAAAGGTATCCATCTATATTGTTTTGAGGCTCAGGTACAGTACATAGTTTCTGAAATTGAGTGGGATGGTGGGGTCAAAAAGCGCCTTGTTAATTTCCATCCAATATTTATGCGCAACAGGACCGTCCCAAAACACATGATAATGATGTGCCTCTTGGCAACCACAATTTCTCCAGCACCCTCCCTGTGAGTAGTGGTCAGTTTGACATGGTGTTCTAAAAAAAAAAAAAATTGCCCGCTTTTTCCCATTTAATTTTAATATATTTAGTAGATTGGTTATCCAGCATTATTACAGTTCTTATACTGTCTATGCCACCTCAGTATAGTTTTAAAATCTCTTGTTCAACAATTCTCCTGACTGTGCTGTTAGCTGGTACTATAACCAGATATTTGAGCATGTGGTAGAAATACCCATGTATTTTGGGGCCCGGGTGGGTGGGACTGTGCGACTGCATTTGTGTAGACATTTAATGGACCACCCGCTGAGGTCTGCCACCCTCTTCTAACCAGGCCTAACATCAAGAGCATTTGGGAAACTCCATCTCTCTCATCCAGCCCTCTCTCCTCCCCATTCCCCTTTTAGGCAAAGACAACTTGAGTAAATATTTCATGGGACACATTGCTTCAGTTTCAGCACACCATGACAAGTGACGGGCCGCGCGCTTATGTCCGCTAGGAGACAGGCTTTCCTTTTTGTGGTGCTGCTCTGTCTCCTGCTCACTTTTCTCTTCCCCTTCTGTCACACTCACACAACAGCACTCCCAGGCCCCAAAGTCTGGCTCCAGATCATTTAACTGCTTCTTTAAATTTCAGTTTAGAACTTCTGCCGATCCATCTGATTCTCTCTGTAAAAATACCAACATATGGGCACAAATCTGTTTTTGCCCAGACTGCAACATTTATAGCATTTAATGATATGATCACACTGTTTTAAGTTAAGTGTGCATCTTTGATGTGTACATTAATGCATGCATTATCACTTTATGTAAAGAGAAGTGTGGTTGTACACTGGGGAAGTGGTGCACTTGATAAACAGTTCGCTCCTCTGTTATAAGAATCCATATGTCTTTCTATAAGCGACCTCTGCGTTTGACTCAGCTAAAGAAGTGCTGCGTCAAATTCAAACAATAGCACTCATAAAATCTCCGTCTGCTCAATGCTCAATATCTGCTCTGTGCAGCTCAAGCCTCACTGACTCTGTTTACTGTTATTAGATGGCACACTTCATTTCCCTTCCCAACATTCAATTTCATGGAGGGATGAGAAAATGCAGGCTTTCTGTGCTTCCAAAGATTTGACAAGACTACAGTATGTTCACTATCCTGATGCACCCACTCACTGCTTTAATAAACAGTTTGTGTCGTCTTGGCGTACAGTGGGTTTCCGCCTCGCCTCGCGCCCTGACGAGCAGCTGAACGGTGTCACAGTTAACAGGGACAGCTCTGTGGCTCTGTTGTGGTTTGATGTAAGAAGTGGTAGTGTTCTCCTGCCATGTTCTCCCCTCCTGCTCTTTTCTCCTGTTCTGCCGCTCCTGGATCTCGCTGCTGTC
>BJKM01001228.1:55045-73673 GCA_015082035.1 Chaenogobius annularis | reverse complement strand
TCTTGAGGGTTGTGCAGAGGTACAGAGGGTACATATTCTAAAATTGAGTCAAGCTAAAACTAACATTTCCCGAGTTCCACATGATGATTGATGGTGAAAAAATGTATTTCTTGTGGACTCAGGCGCCACAAATTCTGTGATTAAATGTTCTGCACTAACAAAGAAACCCAGGTTAAGTGGGCGGTACGCATTTTCATTGAGCAGCTTCTGGAGAGACAAACGAAAGAGAATTCACATCTCCTTTAACATGTTTTGATGTCAGTGGTCACACGTTCAAGCATTCATTTCTCTATTCTCCTTTGTGTCCGGTGAACCTGTTAGGGCGCCATCTAATGGGTCGATTAGGAATCTGCCTTCTCCACTGCAGACGGACTAAAAGTCACCACCATAAGAGAATTGGAACATGATTCAAAATGTTCTGACGGGGCAGACAGAAGCTACCAGATTATACTTTTTTGGAAATTGTCCCCAACCCCTTTAATTAATTAAGTAGTTCATGAGAAAGTGACACACATGAGAATGCTGACTTCAAAGACATGGGAGAATTGCAGTGCTCGTTTCGTTTGCCCGCAGATGTCACTAGAACATGATTTTAAAGCTTGTTGGTATGAAGTGTGATGAGGACTCTTTAACGACTGAACATTTATTCTGGGGTCTTCAGTTCTCTGCTGTCTCTGTGTCGCTCCCTGACTCACTAAAAAGAATGTAATATGTCAAACTTTAAATCTGTACATAGCATTATCTAAACCAACAAATGCAAACTGGGGGGAAGTACAAGGTTTTGTCTATGGCTGTTTCATGGCAGAGGACTGGGAGAACATTCCAGAATCTGCGGTGACATTTTCACGCTCCACAAACGCGTGGAGGATGTGTTCACAATTGTCTCTCCCGTCCATTCGCTGTGTTTCCACAGGCACTTGATAAGAGCCACTCTGCTCCAGGAGCAGGCTGTTTTTTATCTCAGGCTGAGGCAGAGGCGACCCCTGACCTGAGAGGGGTTGTGGATGACCTCTGGGCCAAGAGCCCAACTGGATGTGGGCCAGATTCAAAGTGTCAACCGTCGTGATCACCAAAATCTAATGGAGTCTCCTTTAAGTGCACTCATTCATGGAAAAGGCCTTCGACTCATGACAATGACATGGACAGAGAGGCGGAGACAGCTTTCTGTGAGTTGAAAATGGCCTTACAGAAGCCCCCAACTCTGGGGTCACCTGACCCGACTAGACCATTCACACAGACTGTAGACGAAACGGCTGCATGAGCTCTGTTTTGCTTCAGTCGCACGGGGGCTCCCCTGTGGGGGGCTCCCTGCGGGGGGCTCCCTGCGGGGGCTCCCTGCGACCTGTCGCTTACTTTTCTGCTAAACTGGACCCAGTAGCAGTCGGAGATGCCGCGGCAGCTGAAAAGGGGGTCCTGGCATCACGTGATCTAGTGGGTTCTGCTGAGCTCACACTGTTGGTACCACATGAAGTCTCTGTGATTCTAGTGGAACAGAAAACTTCTCATCTTTCTGCTTCACGATGGCTTTCGATATAACACTGTTCTGTCTGGTGTTTGTAGATGTTTGGTCCCGGTCTGTGGAAGCTTTTCCATCTAAACATGCTTCTAGCAACGCAGTGGTCAAAGCTCTGATCACAGAGATTGTGCCACGCTGGGCATTCCTGAAAACATTCTAGTGACAATGGCAGCCATTTTGTAGCTAAGGTGGTGGAGGAGGCGGGTCCATTTCTGTACATTGATCTCCGTAAACACACTCTTATCATCCTGAATCATCAGGACTCGTCGAAAGAGTAACGGGACGATCAAAACAAAACTGACAAAGATCTGTGAGCAAACAGGACTGTCCTGGGTCTAATAAGGCCTGAGCCCACTAATACATACAGGCCTGAGCCCACCTAATATAGGCCTGAGCCCACCTAATACAGGCCTGAGCCTGAGCCCACCTAATACGGCGCCTGAGCCCACTAATACAGGCCTGAGCCCAACTAAATATAGGCCTGAGCCCACCTAATAAGGCCTGAGCCACCTAATAGGCTGAGCCCACCTAATACTGAGCCCACCCTAATACAGGCCTGAGCACTCCCTGAGCCACCTAATACAGGCTGAGCAGCCACCTAATATAGGCCTGAGCACCCAATACAGGCCTGAGCCCACCTAATACAGCTGAGCCCACCTAATATAGGCCTGAGCCACCTAATACAGGCCTGAGCCCCACCTATACAGGCCTGAGCCCCTATACAGCCTGAAGCCCACCATACAGGCCTGAGCCCACCTAATACAGGCCTGAGCCACTAATACAGGCCTGAGCCACCTAATCAGGCTGGCCACCTAATATCGGCCTGAGCCCACCTAGGCCCACCCAGGCCTGAGCCCACTAATACAGGGCCTAATGACAGGCCTGACCCACCTAATACAGGCCTGAGCCACCTAATACAGGCCTGAGCCCACCTAATACAGGCCTGCCACTAATATAGGCCTGAGCCACCTTATGCCTAATGGCCTCTAAACAGGCTGAACCCTGAAGGCAGCTGAAGCTGGACTTCATGACTTCAAAGCAGGAGACTGGTCCTGGTCCGAGAGCCAAGACGTGAGCACTGGAGGTCCAAACGCTGGTTAGGTCCATTCCAAGTTCTTCTCATCACAGACACTGCAGTGAAAGTAGCTGAACGTGGTACTTGGGGTCACGCATCACACTGTCGAGTGGTCTTCAGCTCACCTGCGGAGCTCGACAACAACAGCACGTCTGTCTGTCCACAGGGGTCAGACACGAGGGCCGGCTGCAACTCCAACCTCAACCACTGAGGACGTCGTGGGACTTTGAATTGCAACATCTCAAGCGCGTGAGAGCAGGGGTCAGAGCAGGTCATAAAGCTCGACCGCACCAGAGCCCACTGATCGGGTGTCCGAGCACGTGGCACGTGCCAAAACCAGCGCAGTTGAAGCTCTGCATCGTTTGGTATCACATTACACAACACGATCTTCGTTGTCTTCATGGCTCCTAAAGAACATCCATAGTGCTCTTCGGGAGGACAAGAGCCCCCGGAGTCTAGGAGCTCTATCCTGATCAACAGGGGGGGTCAACATCAGGTCACTGATGTTTGCCTTGTTGATGTCAGTCGCTCTGGCTTTGTTAATCATGTGGTTCATTGCTCCGCCAGCTTGATACATACAACAGAGAACAAAGGTTCAACCGTAACACTCGTACACTGCGTCATGGCAACACAGAAACACTCGTGCACTGCGTCATGGCAACACACAGAAACACTCGTACACTGCGTCATGGAACACACAGATCGGGCTCTTACACTTATTCATAACCATTCCACGGTCTATACTCTAAATTACTGGTATCGATATGCTAAATACATAAACGGAAAGATTGTTTATGTGTGTACACATGTGCCCATAGCAACGGCGTCGCCCCACGTGTTGCCCCTCCCTGTACCTGGTTTAGCCCCTTTACCTAAAACTCTAATCTCTTTGGATAATCCTAACCTGAGTAAGACAGTCTGGTCTGTGTGGAAAGTGTGACTCCTCTTGTACTACACAAGACACAAGGCTAATGAACATCAGACCCCCTGAGAACCTAGAACTGGGACCACTCTTTGGACCAGTGCATATTCAACCTGGCTCTAAACAGAATATTATATCACCGTTGTCCACCGGAACAGAATCTGAACTTAAACCACTTGCACGTAGGACCAATCCCTAATATATATATATATATTATATATATATATAAGATGGTTTCTTACTTCCTGGCGTGACGTGCTTATAAATTTTGGCATTATTGTGGTTGTAATCTTGATTGTGTTTCTGTGTTCTCCTGGTTCTCCTGCGTTCTCGCTGCGTTCTCCTGCGTTCTCGTGTTTCCTGTGTTCTCCTGTGTTCTCCTGTGTTCTCCTGTTCTCCTGTTTCCTCCCGTGTTCTCCCGTGTTCTCTGTCCCGTGTTCTCCGTGTTCCTGTGTTCTCCCGTGTTCTCCCGTGTGTTTCTCCCGTGTTCTCCTGTGTTCTCCTGTGCTCTCCCGTGTTCCCCTGTGTTCTCCTGTGTTCTCCGTGTTCTCCCGTGTTTATTCAAAGTCTTTGGTAAAGATGGTTCTGCTCAGTGTGGGTCTGTTCAGGGCCAGATGAACACATGAGTGATTCAGACGATGATTCAATCATTCGGGGACTGAAGTAGTTTAACTGTTTAAACAGAATTTACTGATTAAAGGGGGAAATAATAATGATTATGTGTCGTCTGTCCGTCCGAGGGGGTCCGGTCTCTCCTTCACTGTGGAACTCCTCCAGGGTTCTACCTTTTCCTAAAAGAGGTTTTGCAGTTTTCCTGGCCGAGAAGGAGGGTCTAAGGACAGGGGGGCAATACTTATTACTATTTTTATTATTACTGTTTTTTATTTATTATTACTTTTTTATTATTACATTATTACCTACTTTTTACTTATGATTATCATTACATTTGTATCATTACTTGTTACATTTATATTATGCTTATTATGCTAAATGCTCAATGCTAATTCTATGCTAATTTTGCGGTAATGTGAGGATGAGATACTCAGTGGTCAAAAGGACCAGAGCAAAATGGAATGTATACCCTGCACATTTGTGGTTCAAGGTTTCTCCTCTGAAAGGTTTTGCTTCAGCTCATTTTTGATTATTTTTACTGTCTCTTTGGGTTTGAAGTTATTAATTGACTGATGATGATGATTTTTGTTTGTTAATGTGATTTATAATAAAACAGGGTTTCATCATTATCAGAAGAGGGGATTGTAATGGACAAATGTCTTTCTATCGAGGTGTAAATAATGTCATGTCTGTGGATCATATAATATTATCTTAGCTCCGCCCAGTCGGGGGTCAAAACCTTGAGGGTGTTTTCATTTTGATTAGAGCTGATTTGATTGTGACAATGTGCGTACGTGTCGATGTGTGTGACTGTCTTTAAAAGGATGTTTACTGTCATGTTCTGGGGTCAGGAAGGGAGAGCTGCTCGTGTCAGGGAGAGTGTTTTATTTACTGTTGCACGAGTAAATAAAGATCGAACTATTGAGAACGACAAACTCTGTTTAACTCTCTATTTCCTGGTACTTTTCCACAGAAATGCCACAACACCCGGGGGAGCCCGCAGGAGGCCCCCCAGGGGCCCCCCGCAGGGAGCCCCCGCAGGGAGCCCCCGTGCGACACTGAAGCAAAACAGAGCTCATGCAGCCGTTCCGTTCGTCTACAGTCTGTGTGAAGGGTCTTGGTCGGGTCAGGTGACCCCAGAGTTGGGGGCTTCTGTAAGGCCATTTTCAACTCACAGAAAGCTGTCTCTCCGCTCCTTTGTCCATGTCATTGTCATGAGTCCGAAGGCCTTTTCCATGAATGAGTGCACTTAAAGGAGACTCCATTAGATTTTGGGGTGATCACTACACGGGTTGACAACTTTGAATCCTGGCCTTACATCAGTTGGGCTCTTGGCCCAGAGGTCATCCACAACCCCCCCTCAGGTCAGGGGTCGCCTCTGCCTCAGCCTGAGATAAAAAACAGCCTGCTCCCAGAGCAGAGTGGCTCTTATCAGCGCCTGTGGAAACACAGCGAATGGACGGGAGAGACAATTGTGAACACATCCTCCACGCGTTTGTGGAGCGTGAAAATGTCACCGCAGATTCTGGAATGTTCTCCCAGTCCTCTGCCATGAAACAGCCATAGACAAAACCTTGTACTTCCCCCAGTTTGCATTTGTTGGTTTAGATACTGCCTATGTACAGATTTAAGTTTGACATATTACATTCTTTTAGTGAGTCAGGGAGCGACACAGAGACAGCAGAGAACTGAAGACCCCAGAATAAATGTTCAGTCGTTAAAGAGTCCTCATCACACTCAATACCAACAAGCTTTAAAATCATGTTCTGTTCTAGTGACATCTGCGGGCAAACCAAACGAGCACTGCAATTCTCCCATGTCTTTGAAGGCAGCATTCTCAGTGTGTGTCACTTTCTCATGAGCTAAAGAAATGAGCTTCATTAAAGGGGTTCGGGAGCTTCTGTCTGCCCCGTCAGAACATTTGAATCATGTTCCAATTCTCTTATGGTGGTGACTTTTTAGTCCGTCTGCAGTGGGAGATAAGGCAGATTCCTAATCGACACATTAGATTAGGGACCGCGTGGCGTGCTAAGGGGCCGCGTGGCGTGCGAAGGGGCCGCGTGGCGTGTGAAGGGGTTTGGTGGGGGCTTTTGTTCGCTTTGGACTCGATATATCAGACGATCAGAGAGTTTATGGAGTCTCATTTGATTGGACAGAACATAAAATGGTGCCGATGATGTCATACTATATTTGACCAGACATGTCCGTCCCTAATGTCACGCCTTTCCTTCGCGGTATTGTCCTCGTGTCTGGATACAAGCTGCGCAGGAAAGATCTTTTTCTGTTGGCGCCCCCTGTGTCCTTGGAGGTTTGGGTGTGGTCCTCCATAAAGATCTATCAACATTCTTGGAGAGCGGCTGTGCTTTGTTTAGTTTGTTCGGTCATGTTTTTCTAGGTTTTGTTCCGTTTGTACTGAAAAAAACCAATAAAATTCACACAGACGCTCAGTTTGGGTTTTTGATTTTATTATAAAAAGAAAAAAAAGAAATCAAAAATATTTTGTACAAAACAATCAGCGTGAACGGTTCAGAGGTTCCAAAAAGAGGAAAGAAAAAGTGTTAAATAAAGCTGGGTTTGTGAGGTGTGCGCGCGAGGTGTTCAGGGTCACTTCTTGGCGTAGGAGATCCTCATGGCGCAGGTGGCCGTGATCCTGAAGCCCTGCAGAGCGTCTTTGGCCACTCCGGCCTGAGTGTCGCTCTCGAACTCCACAAACGAGATGTCGTGTTTCCCCGGGACCAGACGCACCTCCTTAAAGCCCGGGAACCTGAGGAACAGGAGAACAGGAGAACGTCAGGAGAATGCTCCACAGCACAGCCAGATGATTGGCTCAGAGAGAACGCAGACTCAGGCCAAAACAAGAGGCCAAAAGCAGAGAAACGCAGAAGAATCATTTGTCTCCAAACTCTGACTTGATCTCGTGCTAAAGCGCCGTGTTTCCACTCATGCTAACGTATATGTGGAGCCTTAGCGACACAAAGCTAGCAAAGCACGTTAGCAAAGCACGTTAGCAAAGCACGTTAGCAAAGCACGTTAGCAACAGCTGTTTCCTGTTTGCCCAAATGTGATGTTTCCAAGGTCAGAATGCGTCTGACATGATCCATAAAGAGAGGTTCAAACGCGGCGTCGAGGCTTTGCACACAAGGCAAAGACATGAGGCAAAACTGTTCCTGTGCACGCCCGCTTTAGCCACGCCCCTCACACACCACTCCCCAGTCCCCCGGCCCCAGACTCACTGGTTGAACAGCATGGACAGCATCATCTCGTTGGTTTCCTCGGGCAGGTTGCTGAGGAACAGGATGTGGTTTGGAGGATTGTCCGGGACCTGAGACACCAGAGCATCAACATGTAAACGTGTGATTATGAAGCGGGCGTGGCGCACATGAGCAGCAGAACGTACCTGTGCAGGAGTGTGGGCCGCGATGGGGACCTGAAGACAAGACCAGAACCAATCAGTGATAAGATCAGTGAAACAGGAAATCAAACCTTCGACAGGAAATTAGACAGGAAATGACTGAGCGTGTTTAAAGCCGCCGAGACGCGAGGAAGTCCAGAGGAAGTCCTCAGGATCCTGGAGAACAGGACTGGGCCAGGACCCGCCCTCTCACCTGAGCCGGTCCCTTGTTCCGATTGGCCGCCCTCTCACCTGAGCCGTCCCTTGGCCCCTCTCACCTGAGCCGGTCCTTTTCCGATTGGCCGCCCTCTCACCTGAGCCGGTCCCTTGTTCCGATTGGCCGCCCTCTCACCTGAGCCGGTCCTTGTTCCGATTGGCCGCCCTTCACCTGAGCCGGTCCTTGTTCCGATTGGCCGCCCTCTCACCTGAGCCGGTCCCCTTGTTCGATTGGCCGCCCTCTCACCTGAGCCGGTCCTTGTTCCGATTGGCCGCCTCTCACCTGAGCCGGTCCCTTGTTCCGATTGGCCGCCCTCTCACCTGAGCCGGTCCCTTGTTCCGATTGGCCGCCCTCTCACCTGAGCCGGTCCCTTGTTCCGATTGGCCGCCCTCTCACCTGAGCCGGTCCCTTGTTCCGATTGGCCGCCCTCTCACCTGAGCCGGTCTCTTGTTCTGATTGGCCGCCCTCTCACCTGAGCCGGTTCTTGTTCTGATTGGCCGCTGCCGCCTCCTGAGCCTTCTTCTTCTTCTCCTTCTTCTTCTCTTTGTCTCCGTACGTTCCCTTCATTTTGGAGATGATCTCAGAGTCGGTTTTAGCGTACTGGATCCTCTGGAACAAACCATGACAGTCCTGGGTTAGTCCAGCTCTAGGTCCAGGTCCAGCCCCCCGCCCTCCCTCTTCCCGGTCCAGCCCCCTGCCCTCCCTCTTCCCAGTCCAGCCCCCCCAGCCCCCCGGTCCAGCCCCCCGCCCCCCCCGGTCCGTACCATGGGCTTGTTGTAGAAGGGGAACCCCTGCAGTTGCCTCAGAGCGTTTGTAGCTGCAGCGAGTTCTTTGAAGACGACGAAGGCCTGTCCTCTCATCGACATCGTCTTCAGAGCCACGATGTCCACGACCTGACCGAACTGAGAGAAGAGCGCGTACAGGGAGCGCTTCAGCTCTGACGCACGGGGGGACGCACGGGGGGGGACGCACATACACACACAGGGGGGACGCACACACACACAGGGACGCACGGGGGGACGCACACACACACAGGGACGCGCACACACACACACACACACACAGGGAGGAGCGCGCACACACACAGGAGGGACGCACGCGCACACACACACACAGGGACGCACGCGCACACACACACAGGGACGCACGCGCACACACACAACAGGGACGCACGCGCACACACACACACAGGGACGCACGCGCACACACACAGGGACGCAACGCGCACACACACAGGGACGCACGCGCACACAGGGACGCACGCGCACACAGGACGCACGCGCACACAGGACGCACGCGCACACAGGACGCACCACACAGGGACGCAAGCACACACACACACGGAGACGCGGGGGGACACACATACACGGAGACGCACGGGGGACACACATACACACACACACACGGGGACACGCGCACACACACACACGGGGACACGCGCACACACAGGGACGCACGCGCACACACAGGGACGCACGCACACACACACACAGGGACGCACGCACACACACACACAGGGACGCACGCACACACAGGGACGCACGCACACACAGGGACGCACGCACACACAGGGACGCACGCACACACAGGGACGCACGCACACAGGGACGCACACACACACACACACGGGGACACACACACACACACAGACTCGTTAATATATAGTTTACAGACAAAATTACTTTCATTCATCCCCAAAGTCTTCACATTACAGACATCAAGGGAAAGTAATTGTATCTCCATGGAGACAAGCAGGCATAGAAAGGTTCCAGAGTGAGTCTTTAACAAAAGTGTCTCACCTTCTTTCTTCACTTTGTCGTTGATGTTGTTGATGTAAATGGTGTGATTTGGTCTGATGTCCATTTTAAACTCTGAAAATGAGACAATAAACTTTTATACTTTTCACAAATAAACCTAAACACGGCCAAACCTCCACGCGCCGCCACTTTGAGACAAACTCTGCCTTTCTCAGAAGCAGTTTTACGTTCAATGTGCGTTTCCCATTCAATATTAGCCGCCGTTAGCTCCGGTGGCTAACTCTTCACTCTTCTGCTCGGAATATTCTCCTTTCAACAATCCGCAGCGGCACAAAGAGGGACCGGCGGCTGCGCGCGCGGACACGTGTCACTTTAACGCGCAGCTTCGTTTAGAAAAGTGAAGTTCGGTCGTTTTAGAGCGTTTCTCACCTGGTTCTGTTTATGCGCCGCGAACACGATGAAACACACCCGGAAGTGACGCCGAGCTCTGCTGCTGCGGTTTAACAACTGCTGCTGCCGCTGGTCAGGCGAGGAACTGCACCTGCAAAACACGGACTGAACCAGGTCTGAACCAGGTCTAAACCAGTCTAACCAGGACTAAACCAGGTCTAAACCAGGACTAAACCAGAGGCTAAACCAGGACTAAACCAGGACTAAAACCAGGACTAAACCAGGTCTCTAAAACCAGGACTAAACCAGGTCTAAACCAGGACTAAACCAGGTCTAAACCCTAAACAGGTCTAAACCAGGACTAAACCAGGACTAAACCAGGTCTAAACCAGGACTAAACCAGGGACCCTAAACCAGGTCTAAACCAGGACTAAACCAGGTCTAAAACCAGGAACTAAACCAGGTCTAAACCAGGACTAAACCAGGTCTAAACCAGGAACTAAACCAGGACTAAACCAGGACTAAAACCAGGTCTAAACCAGGACTAAACCAGGACTAAACCATCACTAAAACCAGGTCTAAACCAGGGCTAAACCAGGACTAAAGGACTAAACCAGGTCTAAAACCAGGTCTAAACCAGGGCTAAACCAGGACTAAAACCAGGGCTAAACCAGGGACTAAACCAGGTCTAAACCAGGTAAAACCAGGTTAAACCAGGACAAACCAGTCTAAACCAGGGCTAAACCAGGACTAAACCAGGCTAAACCAGGACTAAACCAGGTCTAAACCTAAACAGGACTAAACCAGGACTAAACCTAAAAACCTAAACCAGTCTAAACCAGGAGGTCTAAACCAGGTCTAAACCAGGACTAAACCAGGTCTAAACTAGGACTAAACCAGGTCTAAACCAGGTCTAAACCAGGACTAAACCAGGACTGAACCAGGTCTAAACCAGGGCCTAAACCAGACTTAACCAGGTCTAAACCAGGTCTAAACCAGGTCTAAACCAGAGCTAAACCAGGTCTAAACCAGGACTAAACTAGGACTAAACCAGGACTAAACCAGGACTAAACCAGGTCTAAACCAGGTCTAAACCAGGGCTAAACCAGGTCTAAACCAGGACTAAACCAGGTTCTAAACCAGGACTAAACCAGGTCAAAACCAGGTCTAAACCAGGTCTTAAACCAGGGCTAAACCAGGACTAAACCAGGTCTAAACCAGGTCTAAAACCAGGGCTAAACCAGGGTCTAAACCAGGTCTAAAACCAGGGCTAAACCAGGACTAAACCAGGTCTAAACCAGACTAAACCAGGACTAAACCAGACTAAACCAGGACTAAACCAGGTCTAAACCAGGACTAAACCAGGTCTCTAAACCAGGAACTAAACCAGGTCTAAACCAGGCCTAAACCAGGGCTAAACCAGGTCTAAACCAGACTAAACCAGGCCTAAACCAGGTATAAACCAGGACCAAACTAGGTCTAAACCAGGACTAAACCAGGTCCAAACCAGGTCTAAACTAGGACTAAACCAGGTCTAAACCAGGACTAAACCAGGACTAAACCAGGACTAACAGGTCTAAACCAGGACTAACCAGGTCTAAACCAGGTCTAAACCAGGTCTAAACCAGGACTAAACCAGGTTACTAGGACTAAACAGGTCTAAACCAGGACTAAACCAGGGCTAAACCAGGTCTAAACCAGGTTTAAACCAGGACTGAACCAGGTCTAAACCAGGCCTAAACCAGGACTTAACCAGGTCTAAACCAGGTCTAAACCAGGTAAACCAGGTCTAAACCAGGACTAAACCAGGTCAAAACCAGGTCTAAACCAGGACTAAACCAGGTCTAAACCAGGACCTAAACCAGGGACTAAACCAGGTCCTAAACCAGGTCTAAACCAGGGCTAAACCAGGACTAAACCAGGTCTAAACCAGGACTAAACCAGGACTAAACCAGGTCTAAACCAGGTCTTAACCAGGACCAGGACTAAACCAGTCTAAACCAGGCCTCTAAACCAGGTCTAAACCAGGACTAAACCAGGACTAAACCAAACTAGGTCTAAACCAGGACTAAACCCAGTCTAAACCAGTCTAAACTAGGACTAAACTAGGTCTAAACCAGGTCTAAAACCAGGACTAAACCAGACTAAACCAGGTCTAACCAGGACTAAACCAGGGTCTAAACCAGGTCTAAACCAGTCTAAACCAGGACTAAACCAGGTCTTTACAGGACTAAACCAGGTTCTAAAACCAGGACTAAACCAGGGCTAAACCAGGTCTAAACCAGACCAGGACTGAACCAGGTCTAAAAGCCTAAACCAGGACTTAAACCAGGTCTAACCAGGTCTAACCAGGGCTAAACCAGGTCTAAACCAGGTCTAAACCAGACTAAAAAGGACTAAACCAGGACTAAACCAGACTAAACCAGGTCTAAACCAGGCTAAACCAGGGTCTAAACCAGGACTAAACCAGGTCTAAACCAGACTAAACCAGGGACTCAGACTAAACAAGGTCTAAACCAGGACTAAAACCAGCGTCTAAACCAGGACTAAACCAGGTCTAAACCAGTCTAACCAGGGCTAAAAACCAGGTCTAAACCAGACTAAACCAGGACTAAACCAGGACTAAACCAGGTCTAAACCAGGTCTAAACCAGCTTAAACCAGGTAAACCAGGACTAAACCAGGTCTAAACCAGGACTAAACCAGGACTAAACCAGGACTAAACAAGGGTAAAAACCAGTCTAAAACAGGACTAAACCACCAGGTCTAAACCAGTCTAAACCAGGACTAAACCAGGCCTAAACCAGGACCTTAACCAGTCTAAACCAGGTCTAAACCAGAGCTAAACCAGGTCTAAACCAGGACTAACTAGGACTAAACCAGGACTAAACCAGGACTAAACCAGGACTAACCAGGACTGCACCAGGTCTAAACCAGGACTAAACCAGGTCTAAACCAGGTCTAAACCAGGTCTAAACCAGGACTGAACCAGGACCAAACCAGGTCTAGAGTATAAGCCAGTAACAGGTCAAGCATGACTCTTTAAAACTCGTACAGTAATTGTGGTTTGTCCCGCTCGGGCTCCCGTACCCGGTTTGTTGACATCCCGGTGCTGCTGCGGGAGCTCCTCCTCCTGTCGGTTGCAGTTCCGCCTCTCACCGGGAATCTCCACGCACTCTGCCCGGGTCCAGAGGCGCTTTCCCCGCTTATCTCCGCGACCTTCGCCCCGGGCCTGAGCCTCTGTGAGCGGCCTGAGCTCTGAGCGTGAACCGGAGCTGCAGAGGGACGGAACCGGACCGGAGCGGGACCGGAGCGGGACCAGACCGGGACCAGACCGGGACCGGGGCCGCTGCGGGGGAACCATGGCGTCGGTGCGGGTCGCTGTCCGGGTCCGGCCCATGAACCGGCGGTAAGCGGCGCTCTCTGTCGGGCTGAACAGAACCAGGACGGACGCGGAGTCACGGGGGCCTCCGGTGCACAGCTGTAGTCGACTAAAGACACGACCGATTAGTCGACTAAATGGGGGTGTGGCCAAACCTATAAAATATCACAACTGCAAAACAACTATTCAGACAAGAAAGTAAGGACAGTGTGGGACATCGACACGGGTGTGGGACAGGTTAGAGCTGTAGAACATGTTTAGGGGGCTGTGGCTGTGTCTGGGACATGTGGTCCTGAGGACACGGGGGTGGGTGGTCTGCAGGACATGTGTCTGAGGACACGGGTCCTGACTCTGGGACATGTGTCTGAGGACACATGGGGTGTGGCACCAGGGACATGGTGACTCTTGAGGACAGGGGTGTGGAGGCCGGTCCATGTGTCTGACTCTGGACACGGCGGTTGTGGGAGGCCGGTCCATGTTCGGTGACTCTGCACCAGCAGGAGGCCGGACCATGTTGTTCGGTCCTGACTCTGGCACCAGGAGGCCGGCAGGATGTTCGGTCCTGGCAGCAGGAGTCCATGTTCGGTCCTGACTCTGGCACCAGCAGGAGGCCGGTCCATGTTCGGTCCTGACTCTGGCACCAGCAGGAGGCCGGTCCATGTTCGGTCCTGAACTGACTCTGGCACCAGCAGAGGCCGGTCCAGGTTTAGTCCTGACTCTGGCCAGCAGGAGGTCATTATTACATAGATCTGAGTATCGTCTGCATAATTGTGATACAAAGTATTTTTAGACTGCACAAAATCCCATTTTATTTGAAACGCGTTAAGACCCAAACTGGTTCAACTCAATTTATTTTCGTGACGCCCAAAATCACAACAGTAGTGGTCTCGAGGGGCTACAGTGGAAAACAAAATAAACAATATTCATAAGGACTTGGTAATGTCCCAGCGTCCTGTGTCCTTAGACAGATGTCCCAAGCCCCCCTGTCCTTAGACCCTCCTTCTCGGCCAGGGAAAAGTAGAAACCTGTAGGAGTTCCACAGTGAAGGAGAGATCCGACTCCCTCGGACGGACAGGCGGACGCGCCTCAATTTGCAGATACACGGTGGAGCTGGACCCACTCAGGAGGAGAACCAGGTCTTTGAGGCTGATGAAGAACCGTTCATCTGGAGTAGAGACCGTTTCTCCAGCAGCTGAGGAGCATCTGGATCCACAGGTCCTCGATGTGCCTGCTCCACTCCCGTCGGGGAAGTGGGAGAAGAAGAAGGAAAAGAGATGAACAAATTGCAAGTGAAATTAAATATTAAATATTGTTTGATAGAAAAGTAGTAAGAAGCAGAGGAAGTGCTCCAGCTCCATACTTCCCCCAGTATAGTTGCTCCTAGGGCAGCAGAGCTGGAACTGTAGGTCTTTTATTCCTGGTCCTAACTGGCCTGACCATAAGCCATTTCAAAGAGGAACGTTTTAAGCCTGGTCTTAAATGAAGAGACTGTGTCGGAGACTGTGTGTCGGCCTCTTTAACATGGACAGGAGCTGATTCCACAACACAGGAGCTTGGGAGCTAAACGCTCTACCTCCTACTGTGCTTTTAGAGACCCTTGGGACCACCAGAAGTCCAGCATTTTTAGAGCGGTGCTCTCACCCTAAGGACAAGATGCAACACAGAAACAGAGCAATATAGTGTATTCTGTCCAACGCAGTGAAGAAAGTTTTGAAGAGCGCCACATAGTGAGACTAAACAGCCACTGCACCCGAGGCTTTATCAGCACAGAAGACACTCGAGTTCAGGACCACAGAGCACCGTGCATCTTCATCTTAAAGCCCAAACCACTCTATTGAAGACAGTGAGGAGAACGTTCTGAGCAGGAGAAGAGATGGTGAGAAGGAGGAGGTGAGTTAAGGAGGAGTTAAGGAGGAGTTAGAGTTAAGAGGAGTTCAGGAGGGTCAAGAGGGCATTGGTGTTCAAAAATAGAATCCTATTTGAAAACAAATGGAGGTTTAAGGTTCACTTTACCGGTCGTGTATAACAGTGTTTTGAAGCCAGGGGGCGTGAGACGCCCGGAGCATTCTGATGTATATCAGGTACTCATCAGTGATGAGGGAGTGACAGTTTACAACAGGATTCATGTGGCACATTACAGTGGAACAAAGAAGATTAGTTTCAGGGAAATACCTGAGTTCTCAGACTTGATCCACAGATTGAGAATGACTCTTGGATGAAAGTCGAAACGTCCAGATTAAACGAATGAGGGATTACACTCACTTCTCTAAACAAGCAACAAAACTGTAGCTCTGTCACAAATTAAAGTTAGTACACAAAACGTACACATGACGATATATCGATACAACAGCCCACAATATCGATACTGTGTTTATGAACCATTAATGTTCTCGTCTTGTGTTTTTCAGAGAGAAGGATCTGTCGGCCCAGAACATCATCAGGATGGACGACAACAAGACCACCATCACGAAAGTGGACGACAAGCTAATGACTGCTGCTGCTACTGCTAAAGCTAATGTTACTGCGGCTGCTACTGCTAAAGCTAATGTTAGCTGCTGCTAAAACTACTGCTAAAGCTAATGTTACTGCTGCTGCTGCTACTGCTAAAGCTAATGTTACTGCGGCTGCTACTGCTAAAGCTAATTTTACTGCTGCTGCTAAAACTAATAATACTGCTACTGCTAAAGCTAATGTTACTGCTGCTGCTGCTACTGCTAAAGCTAATGTTACTGCTGCTGCTAAAACTAATAATACTGCTACTGCTAAAGCTAATGTTACTGCTGCTGCTGCTACTGCTAAAGCTAATGTTACTGCGGCTGCTACTGCTAAAGCTAATGTTACTGCTGCTGCTAAAACTAATAATACTGCTACTGCTAAAGCTAATGTTATTGCTGCTGCTGCTGCTACTGCTAAAACTAATAATACTGCTACTGCTACTGCTGCTGCTACTGCTAAAGCTAATGTTACTGCGGCTGCTACTGCTAAAGCTAATGTTACTGCTGCTGCTAAAACAAATAATGCTGCTACTGCTAAAGCTAATGTTACTGCTGCTGCTAAAACAAATAATGCTGCTACTGCTAAAGCTAATGTTACTGCTGCTGCTAAAACTAATAATACTGCTACTGCTAAAGCTAATGTTACTGCTGCTGCTAAAGCTAATGTTACTGCGGCTGCTACTGCTAAAGCTAATGTTACTGCTGCTGCTAAAACTAATAATACTGCTACTGCTAAAGCTAATGTTACTGCTGCTGCTACTGCTAAAACTAATAATACTGCTACTGCTAAAGCTAATGTTACTGCTGCTGCTACTGCTAAAGCTAATGTTACTGCTGCTGCTACTGCTAAAGCTAATGTTACTGCTGCTGCTGCTAAAGCTAATCAGGAATCAGGATATATTTATTGCCATTGTCAGTGAACAAAATTCACAACATAGGAGCGTGATTTGATGACAGATACGACATGGGAGACATGCATAAGAGCACCAGTCGCCCGGGCTGCCGTGCGGCGCCTGCTGGGGAAACTTGGTGGTTTTCAGTGGATATGGGGGATGGGTCACTAATGTTACAGCTAAAGCTAACGTTAGTGCTAAAGCTAATGTTACTGCTGCTGCTAATGCTACTGCTGCTGCCAATGTTATGCTAATGTAACGGCTAATGTTACTGCTACAGCTAATGTTATGCTAATGTTATGCTAATGTTATGCTAATGTTACTGCTACAGCTAATGTTACTGCTACAGCCAATGTTATGCCAATGTTATGCTAATGTTACTGCTAATGTTACTGCTACAGCTAATGTTACTGCTACAGCTAATGTTATGCCAATGTTATGCCAATGTCATGCTAACGTTACTGCTAATGTTACTGCGACAGCTAAGGTTATGCTAATGTTACTGCTACAGCTAATTTTACTGCTACAGCTAATGTTATGCTAATATTACTGCTACAGCTAATGTTATGCTAATGTTACTGCTAACAGCTAATGTTATGCTAATGTTACTGTAACAGCTAATGTTATGCTAGTGTTACTGCTACTGCTAATGTTATACTAATGTTACTGCTACATCTAATGTTGTGCTAATGTTACTGCTAATGTTACTGCTACAGCTAATGTTACTGCTAATGTTACTGCTACAGCTAATTTTATGCTAATGTTACTGCTACTGCTAATGTTATGCTAATGTTACTGCTACTGCTAATGTTATGCTAAAGATACTGCTACAGCTAATGTTACTGCTACAGCTAATGTTATGCCAATGTTACTGCTACTCAGAGCTGGTCAAAGTGCGGCTTTCCCTGACCTGAGAAAAAGGACAGACTCTGCAGATCTTCTCCAGGATCCTACTCTGGAGAACTTCGCTCAGAGACATGTTTTAGGATGGTTACTGTGGAGATGATTTGGCCTTTAATTTTGTTTACTAATTCATCTTTTTCATGTTGGATTAGAATTACTGCGGACTTGACTGTGATAAATTCGTCTGAATAATCCGTGTCTCTGTGTTACTCAGATTTCTGATGCTGTTTCCGGAGACTCGCTCAGAGATCGAACCAAGACTTTCACCTACGACTTTTCCTACGACTCCTCCGACTCAAACAGCCCCCGATTCACCGCCCAGGACCAGGTGAGGACTGAACCGGGACTGAACCGGGACTGAACCGGGACTGAACCGTTCTGATACTTTGTGCGTACCTTCTGTATACTTTGTGTATACTTTGTGCGTACCTGCTGTATACTTTGTGCGTACCTGCCGTATACTTTGTGCGTACCTGCTGTATACTTGTGCGTACCTGCTGTATACTTGTGTACCTGCTGTATACTTTGTGCGTACCTTCTGTATACTTTGTGCGTACCTGCTGTATACTTTGTGCGTACCTGCTGTATACTTTCTGCGTACCTTCTGCTTATACTTTGTGCGTACCTGCTGTATACTTTGTGCGTACCTGCTGTATACTTTGTGCGTACCTCTGTATACTTTGTGCGTACCTGCTGTATACTTTTGTGCGTACCTGTCTATACTTTGTGCGTACCTGCTGTATACTTTGTGCGTACCTGCTGTATACTTTGTGCGTACCTGCTGTATACTTTGTGCGTACCTGCGGTATACTTTGTGCGTACCTGCGGTATACTTTGTGCGTACCTGCGGTATACTTTGTGCGTTCTAAGCGCTCCTTTGTACTGCTCCTTCAGGTGTTCTCGGACCTGGGCCTGGACGTCCTGAAGTCTGCGTTTGAAGGTTACAACGCTTGTGTGTTCGCCTACGGTCAGACCGGCTCCGGGAAGTCCTACACCATGATGGGCACTCCTGTGAGTGACCTCTGACCTCTGACCTCTGACCTGAGCTGGAGAGCTAAACCAGGACTAAACCAGGA
>BJKM01001228.1:30045-50045 GCA_015082035.1 Chaenogobius annularis | reverse complement strand
TATAATACAAATGTAATACACATTAGAGACAGTGAGCTGCAGACGGAGCTAACACTTCTGTGTCGCTAAAGCTAACGCTAAAGCTCTTTTTGAGGCATAATGATAAAATAAAAGAATTGAATTCATATAAACTGAAGTCATCTATAGACAACGATCAGGCGGACTGGACTTAGATGGTTTTGTTGTTTCGTTATGTTTTGCGCTTGGATAAGAATGAGCATTAGCGGTGAGAAACTAGCCAACGCGCTGCTGCTCAGACTGATCCAAACTCCTGCTCTTTCAGCCATCTCTCCGGCCGACGTCAACTACTACGAGACCCTTAGCACGCTACGCTACGCTAACCGCGCTAAGAACATCATCAACAAGCCCACGGTGAACGAGGACGCCAACGTGAGGCTGATCCGGGAACTGCGCGCGGAGATCGCGCGTCTCAAAGCGCTGCTGCTTCAGGGAAACCAGGTCCTGCTTTACACTCCGGCGTTTTGTCTGTGAAGGTTCCAGAGTGGGACTTTAATACACTCGTGCTTTCTGCATAAAATGTGAAGTTTATTTCTTTTTTAAGTTTTATCTTACAAAGTGTCACTGTTTTCAGATCGCACTGTTGGACTCCCCCACCGCTCTGAGTATGGAAGAGAAACTGCACCAGAACGAGGCCCGGGTCAGTCCTGTTCAGACCTGCTTTAGACCTGCTTTAGTCCTGCTTTAGTCCTGCTTTAGTCCTGCTTTAGACCTGCTTTAGTCCTGCTTTAGTCCTGGTAACCTGCTTTCAGTTCCTGCTTTTAGACCTGTTTAGACCTGCTTTAGACCTGGTTTAGACCTGCCTTTTAGTTCACTGCTTTTAGTACCTCGCTTTCTAGACCTGCTTTAAGGACCTTTGATGCTTTAGACTCCTGCTCTGTTTAGCTCCTCTTTAGTCCTGCTTTCAGTCCTGCTTTAGCGCTTAGTCCTGCCTTTATCGACTTAGCCTGCTTCTAGTCCTGCTTTAGGACCTGGTTTTAGTCCCTGCTTTAGTCCTCTTTTAGTCTCGGCTTTCTAGTCCTGCTTTAGTCCTGCTTTAGTCCTGCTTAGCACCTGGTTTACTGCCTGTAGCCGGTTTAGTACCTCGTTTATCCTTGCCTTACTTCCGCTTCTAATGACGCCTGTTAGCCTGCTTTAGACCTGCTTTAGACCTGCCTCTTAGCCTGGTTTAGTCCCTGCTTTAAGACTCCTGTTAGTCCTGCTTTAGATCCTGCGTAGTACCTGCTTTAGTCCTGCTTTATGTTATCTGCTTGACGTTATGCAGTAGTCCTTTAGCTTAGTCCTGCTTTAGGTCCTTCTTAGACCTGCTTGCTAGACCTGCTTTAGTCCTGCTTTAGCTGCTTGACTGTTTGCTTTAGCTGCTTTAGACTGCTTTAGACCTGCTTAGACCTGCTTTAGTCCTGCTTTACCTGCTTTTGTCCTGCTTAGACCTGGTTAGACCTGCTTTAGACCTGCTTTAGACCTGCTTTAGTCCTGCTTTTAGTCCTGCTTTAGACCTGCTGCTTTAGACCTGCTTTAGACTGCTGCTTTAGACCTGCTTTAGACCTGCTTTAGACCTGCTGTCCTGCTTTAGACCTGCTTTGTCTTTTCTCTGCAGGTTTTGGAGTTGACTAAAGAATGGACCAACAAATGGAATGAGACTCAGAACATCCTCAAGGTACAGACTCTATTCAGTCCTGGTCCAGTCCAGTCCAGGTCCAGTCCAGGTCCAGGTCCAGTCCAGTCCAGTCCAGGTCCAGTCCAGGTCCAGTCCGGTCAGTCCTGGTCAGTCCTGGTCCAGTCCTGGTTTTTCTGATTTCAGGAGGAGACCCTGGCTCTGCGTAAAGAGGGAATCGGAGTCGTGCTGGACTCTGAGCTTCCTCATCTGATCGGCATTGACGACGACCTGCTCAGCACAGGGATTATCCTGTACCACCTGAAGGTAAACCCAGGGATTATCTGTACCACTTGAAGGTAAACCCAGGGATTATCCTGTCCACCTGAAGGTAAACCAGGGATTATCCTGTCCCACTTTAAAGTAAACCCAGGGATTATCCTGTCCCACCTGAAGGTAAACCCAGGGATTATCCTGTCCACCTGAAGGTAAGGTTTAGTTGAGGATAAGTTGATCTCTGTTCAGGAGGGATAGATACAGTTGCTCTCTCTGTGCAGGAGGGACAGACTTACAGTTGCTCTCTCTGTTGCAGGAGGGGACAGACCTACAGTTGCTCTCTCTGTTGCAGGAGGGACAGACTTACAGTTGCCTTCTCTCTCTGTTGCAGAGGACAGACCTTACAGTTGCTCTCTCTGTTGCAGGAGGGACAGACCTTACAGTTGATCTCTCTGTTGCAGGAGGGACAGACCTTACAGTTGCTCTCTCTGTTGCAGGAGGGACAGACCTTACAGTTGATCTCCTTACAGTTGCTCTCTCTGTTGCAGGAGGCACAGGACCTTACAGTTGCTCTTACAGTTGCTCTCTCTGTTGCAGGAGGGACAGACCTTACAGTTGCTCTTACAGTTGCTCTCTCTGTTGCAGGAGGATAGACCTTACAGTTGCTCTCTCTGTTGCAGGAGGACAGACCTTACAGTTGCTCTCTCTGTTGCAGGGGGGACAGACCTACAGTTGCTCTCTCTGTTGCAGGAGGACAGACTTACAGTTGCTCTTACAGTTGCTCTCTCTGTTGCAGGAGGGACAGACCTTACAGTTGCTGCTCTCTCTGTGCAGGAGGGACAGACCTTACAGTTGCTCTCTCTGTTGCAGGAGGGACAGACCTTACAGTTGCTTCTTACGTTGTTCTATCTGTTGCAGAGGACAGACCTTACAGTTGCTCTTACAGTTGCTCTCTCTCTGTTGCAGGAGGGACAGACCTTTGTGGGACGAGACGACGCGGAGACGGAGCAGGACATCAGTGAGTCTGAAGTCTGATTCTAAAGTTCAGATGTCGTGCTTTTGTACAAATGCGGCGCATTCACAAACTGAAGAGAATGAAGGAGTCTACGTTTTCTGACCAAGTTCTCTCTTCTCTGTTGTCTCTCTCACCTCGTCCCTGTCCCGGTCCCTCTCCCGGTCCCGGTCCCTGTCCCACTGTCAGTCCTCCACGGTCTGGACCTGGAGTCGGAGCACTGTGTGTTTGAGAATCACAGTGGAACCGTCACTCTGCTTCCTCTGAACACATCACAGTGTTCAGTCAACGGAGTCAACGTGAGCCGGGCCACTGTCCTCACGCAAGGTACCGATACCGATACTCCTGTTACTCCTGTTACTCCTGATACTGACACTGACACTGACACTGATAGCACTCAGGGTTTATTTCCATTGTCAATGAACAGAATTCACAAACAGGAACTTGTCTCGTCCTTAAGGTGCAACATAAAACTCTGAGCAATAATAAAACAACATATATTCAATCCAAAGGGCATTAAGAAACCATTTAAAATGACTATAGTATAAAATAAAAATAGGCATTGCTATGTACACAAGAGTTACAGTTACATTTACAGTTGTAGCGCAGAAAGTGACAGTGAGTGATGAAGAGTTGCAGTTAAAGTGGGAGGAGTTTTAAGAAGTGTTCATGAGTCCAATGGCAGAGGGAAAGGAACTGTTCTTGTGGCGGGAGGTTCTGGTCCAGATGGACCGTAGCCTCCTGCCTGAGGGGAGTGGCCTCCTGCCTGAGGGGAGTGGCCTCCTGCCTGAGGGGAGGGGCCTCCTGCCTGAAGGGAGTGGTTCAAATAGTTGAATGCAGAGCTGAAGTCCACAAACAGGATCCTGGCGTAGGTTCCCGGGGAGTCCAGATGCTGCAGGATGAAGTGGAGTGCCAGGTTGATTGTGTCGTCTACAAACCTGTTGGCTCTGTAGGGGAACTGCAGGGGGTCCAGCAGGGGGTCCAGCAGGGGGTCAGCAGGGGGTCCAGCAGGGGGTCCAGCAGGGCTCCAGCAGGGAGGAGGTGAAGACTTGAGGTGGGTCAAGACCAGGAGTTCAAATGACTTCATGACTACAGTAAGTCCAGTGATCCGGGGCTTCTTGGGGACAGGGACAATGATGGCAGACTTGAAGCAGGCTGGGGCGTGGCATGACCCCAGGGAGGTGTTAAACATGTCTGTGAAGACGGGGGTCTGCTCTCCTGCGCAGTGTCTTAATGTGGTGGGAGAGACGCCGTCTGGTCCAGCAGCTTTTCGGGGGTTGGATTTCCTTAATCTGTTTACATCCTGTTCCTGAACTGACACTGATACTACTGATACTACTGATACTACTATACTCCTGATACTACTGATACTTATACTCCTGATACTACTGACTATACTGATACTACTGACTACTGATACTACTGATACTACTGATACTGATACTACTGATACTACTGATACTGATACTACTGATACTACTGATACTGATGATACTGATGATACTGATACTACTGATACTGATACTGATACTACTGATACTCTATACTCCTGATACTACTGATACTGATGATATACTGATACTGATACTACTGATACTGATACTACTGATACTGCATCAGACGGAAGTCATTTTCAATCTGAAGGTGCTTGTCAGGTGCTAATGATGCTCATATTTGAAAGGTGTTTGACCTTCTGTCGGTGTTAGATGTTCCTCAAAGTTGTTTATTGTAGATTGGCCTGCAGGGGGCGCAGGCCAAAAAGCAAAAAATGTCCTGAGGGCCTCTTATTGTGACTTACACGAGGGCATCTGATACATGTTCCTCTGTTCCAGGAGCTGTGATTCTTCTGGGTCGCACTAACATGTTCCGATTCAACCACCAAAAGAAGCGGCTCGACTACGGGAGAAGAGAAAGGTGAGAGCAGTCTCTAGAACCTCCCGATCCTCCACAACCACACTGGAGCTTAGAACCTTCTCACCAGGGCTTAGAACCTCCACACCGGGGCTTAGAACCTCCACACCGGGGCTTAGAACCTCCACACCGGAGCTTCGAACCGCCTCACCAGGGCTTAGAAACCTTCTCACCAGGGCTTAGAACCTTCTCACCAGGGCTTAGAACCTCCACACTGGGGCTGAGAACCTCCACACCGGAGCATAGAACCCCTCCCCCATTTGGGCTTAGAACCTCCACACCGGAGCATAGAACTCCACACCAGAGCATAGAACCTCCACACCGGAGCATAGAACCTCCACATTTGGGCTTAGAACCTCCACATTTGGGTTTAGAACCTCCACACACCCAGCATTTGCACAGAGCTCAGCCAGCATTAGCTCAGCCTTTTACAGTGTTAGCTCAGCAGTGTTAGCTTAGCAGCAGCGTTAGTGCTCAAGCGTTAGCCCAGCGTCAGCAGCGTTAGCTCAGGTGCAGCAGCAGCTCAGCAGCAGTCAGCGTTAGCAGCAGCGTTAGCTCAGCAGCGTTAGCGCAACGTTAGCTCAGCTTGTGCACAGTTAGTTCAGCGTTAGCTCAGCAGCGTTAGCTCAGCAGCACAGAGTTGCAGAGTTAGTGCAACGTAGCTCAACAGGTTAGTGCAACGTTAGCTCAGTGTGTGCACAGAGTTAGTGAACGTTAGCTCAGCGTGTGCACAGAGTTAGTGCAACGTTAGATCAGCGGGTGCAACAGAGTTAGTAGCTCAGCGCGCACAGTGTTAGTGCAGCTCAGCGTGTCAGCAACAGCTCAGCGTGTGCACACGTTTCACAGAGTTAGTGCAACAGTGCAGCGTGTGCACAGAGTTAGTGCAACGTTAGCTCAGCGCGTGCACAGTGCAACTTAGCTAGTGCAACGTTACAACGTTAGCTCAGCGCGTGCACAGAGTTAGTGCAACGTTAGCTAGCCGCGTGCACAGAGTTAGTGCAACGTTAGCTCAGCGCGTGCACAGAGTTAGTGCAACGTTAGCTCAGCGTGTGCACAGAGTTGAGTGCAACGTTAGCTCAGCGTGTTCTCAGCGTTAGCTCAGCAGCGTTAGCTCAGCGTTAGCTCAGCGTTAGCACAGCGTTAGCGTCATCATCTCTATGGAGTTTTCCCCAAGTCAGTCTAAATGAATACAGACGTATGTGTATGGAAATATAATATGTGCTGTGTGAACTCGGTCCTGGTTCTTGGCTTAGTCCTGGTTTAAACCTGGTCTCGACTCTGGTCCTGGTCCTGACTCTGGTCCTGGTCTTTCAGAGTGGACTTCTGTCGTCTCTGAGTCTCTCCATGACTGATCTGTCTCAGTCGTGTGAAAGCCTGTCCACAGTCCTGCTCTACAACCCCGGGTAAGTCTGAGGCCACACTCTCTGCTCCTGGTCCTGGCCCTGACCTGACTCTCCTGGCCCTGACTCTGCCCCTGACTCTGCCCCTGACCTGACTCTGCCCTGACTCTGTCCCCTGACTCTGCCCCTGCCCCTGACTCTGCCCCTGACTCTGGACTCTGGCCCCTGACTCTGCCCCTCCGCCCTGACTCTGACCTGACTCTGACTCTGGCCCTGACTCTGGCCCTGACTGCCCTGACTCTGGCCCCTGACTCTGCCCCCTTGACTCTGCCCCCTGGCCCTGACTCTCTGACTCGCCCTGACTTCTGGCCCTGACTCTGGCCCTGACTCTGCCCCTGCCCCTGACTCTGCCCCTTGACTCTGCCCTGACTCTGCCCCTGACTGACTCTGCCCCTGACCTCTGACTCTGCCCTGACTCTGCCCCTGACTCTGCCCCTGACTCTGCCCTGACTCTGGCCCCTGACTCTGGCCCTGACTCTGCCCCTGACTCTGGCCCTGACTGACCTGACTCTGACTCTCTGACTCTGCCCCTGACTCTGCCCTGACTCTGGCCCTGACTCTGCCCCTGACTCTGGCCCCTGCCCTGACTCTGCCCCTGACTGCCCCTGGCCCCTGACCTTCTGCCCTGACTCTGCCCCTGACTCTGGTCTGACTCTGCCCTGACTCTGCCCCTGACTCTGCCCCTGACTGCCCCTGCCCTGACTCTGCCCCTGACTGCTCTGCCTGACTCTGGCCCTGACTCTGCCCTGACTCTGGTCCCTGCCCTGACTCTGGCCCTGACTCTGGCCCTGACTCTGGCCCTGACTCTGGCCTGACTCTGGGACTCTCTGGCCCTGACTCTGGCCCCTGACTCTGCCCTGACTCTGGCCCTGACTCTGGCCCTGACTCTGGCCCTGACTCCTGGTCCTCGGTATTTCATGATAGTACCCCGTGGTATTTCATGATATAGTATTTCCCTGTATTTCATGATAGTACCATGTATTTCATGATAGTACCATGTATTTCGTGTATTTCATGATAGTACCATGTATTTCATGATAGTACATGTATTTCATGTATTTCATGATAGTACCATGTATTTCATGATAGTACCATGTATTTCATGATAGTACATGTATTTCATGTATTTCATGATAGTACCATGTATTTCATGATAGTACCATGTATTTCATGATAGTACCATGTATTTCATGATAGTACCATGATGTATTCATGATAGTACCATGTATTTCATGATAGTCATGTATTTCATGATAGTCCATGTATTTTTCATGATAGTACCGTTAAACACACGAAGGTCAGAGAACACGAGCTTTAGAGAAGGTCAGAAGTGTCTTCTTCAGCGAGCGTCAGAAACTGTACGCTCCGGTTCAGACGGCCTGACCACCACAAGAGGGCGCTCCAGGATCGTACACCAGAACTCATAACTAACACGTTCATAAATACATGAATACAAATACAAATATAAGCCACACGCTTGAAACATTATTTTAAAAGTATTATTTTTCCTCATTTTAAAAGCTGAAGTTTTGCAGTATTTGTCTGCTCGCGTGGAACAGGAGCTGAACGTCTCACACTGAACGTTCTCGCACTGAACGTTCTCGCACTGAACGTTCTCGCACTGAACGTGCTCGCACTGAACGTTCTCGGCACTGAACGTTTCCCCGTTTCCACGCTGAATGTTTCCACACTGAACGTTCCCCCGCGCTGAACGTTCCGCACGGAACGTTCCGCACTGAACGTTCCCGCACTGAACGTTCTCGCACTGAACGTTCTCGCACTGAACGTTCCCACACTGAACGTTCTCACACTGAACGTTTCCCCGTTTCCACGCTGAATGTTTCCACACTGAACGTTCCCCGCGCTGAAACGTTCCCGCACGGAACGTTCCCGCACGGAACGCGCACTGAACGTTCCCGCACTGAACGTCCCGCACTGAACGATCCCGCACGATCGCCGCACTGAACGTTCCCGCACTGAACGTTCTCGCACTGAACGTTCTCGCACTGAACGTGCTCGCACTGAACGTTGCTCGCACTGAACGTTCTCACACTGAACGTTCTCACACTGAATGAACGTTTCCCCGTTTCCACGCTGAACGTTCCCGCACTGAACGTTCCCGCACTGAACGTTCTGAACCCGCACTGAACGTTCCCACGACTGAACGTTCTCGCACTGAACGTTCCCACACTGAACGTTCTCGCACTGAACGTTCTCGCACTGAACGCACTGAAACGTTTGAACGTTCTCGTACTGAACGTTCCCACACTGAACGTTCTCGCACTGAACGTTCTCGCATTGAACTTTAAAACTCAGTACAAACTGAACATTAAATTTAACATGATTTTCATATTTCATGAATATTTTTACTTGATTCGATGTTTAAAAAATGCAGTTACATCAATTCAGTGTAAAATAAAAGTGTGTGTGTGTGTGTGTGTGTGCGTGTGTGTGCGTGTGTGTGCGTGTGTGCGTGTGTGTGCGTGTGTGTGCGCGTGTGTGTGTGCGTGTGTGCGTGTGTGTGTGCTGTTGTGTGTGTTTGTGTGTGCGTTCGTGTGTTTGCGTGTGCGTGTGTTTGTGTGCGTGTGTGTGCGCGTGCGTTTGTGTGTGTGTGTGTGTGTGTGTGCGTGTGTGTGTGTGCGTTGCGTTTGTGTGTGTGCGTGTGCGTGCGTTTGTGTGTGTGTGTGTGTGTGTGTGTGCGTGCGTTTGTGTGTGTTTGTGTGTTTGTGTACGTGCGTTCGTGTGTGTGTGTGTGTACGTGCGTTCGTGTGTTTGTGTTTGTGTGTGTGCGTGTGTGTGTGTGCGTGCGTTTTGTGTGTGTTTGTGTATGTGTGTGTGTTTGTGTACGCGCGTTCGTGTGTTTGTGTGTGTGGGTGTGTGAGTGTGTGGATGAGTGTGTGTGTGTCTGGTTTGTGTCTTTTCCTTCTTGTCACAGACATCGTGTTTGAGTGTTGGTGTTTTTCTCCACAGTTTCTTCAGGGAGAGGGTCCCGGGCCTCAGGTACAGTGTGTGTGTGTGTGTGCGTGTGTGTGTCAGTGTGTGTGAGTGTGTGTGTGTGTCTTTACGTGTTTTATGTGTGAGATTAAAAACAAAAAGTTAACCATGACAAGAGAAGGATTTTATTTAAATGAAAAAAACGTGTGAAATAAAATGGAACACAATTTATAAAAAAAAGAGGAAAATGAGCCAAATGTTTTGAACATTTCAATAATAATAAAACATGTTTGTTTTCTTTTGTAAAAGATCATTTGTAGATTTAGTGCAAAAGGAAAATCTGCCTGTAAAGAGCTGCTGTGTCGCCATGGAGACGTTCAGTTCAGCAGGGACACAGCAGCTCATTGGTTCGGGGGTCCTGGTGTGTGTGAATATGCTGTGGCCCGGACCACAGATGCTAAAATGATTGGGTTAATCGACTGCTGTCATCGTCCAATGAGAAATGTCAGAACAAAAGCAGAATATAATCCAGAAGGTTTTAGATCTCAGTTCAGTCCGAGCGTGAAAGGCTTTTTGTGTGTCGTGTCAGTGCTTTATTAAACTGTTCACGCCACTTTTGTAGTCTGTGGTCTGTGGTCCTGTGGTCTGTGGTCTGTGGTCCGGTCTGTGGTCCGGTCTGTGGTCTGTGGTCCGGTCTGTGGTCTGGTCGTGGTGGTCCGGTCTGTGGTCCGGTCTGTGGTCTATAGTCTGGTCTGTGGTCTGGTCTGTGGTCTGTGGTCTGGTCTTGTGGTCTGTGGTCCGGTCCTGTTGTCCGGGTCTGTGGTCTATAGTCTGGTCTGTGGTCTGGTCTGTGGCCTATGGTCTGGTCTGTGGTCCGGTCTGTGGTCTATAGTCTGGTCTGTGGTCTGGTCTGTGGCCTATGGTCTGGTCTGTGGTCCGGTCTGTGGTCTAATAGTCTGGTCTGTGGTCTGGTCTGTGGCCTATGGTCTGGTCTGGTGGTCCGGTCTGTGGTCTATAGTCTGGTCTGTGGTCTGGTCTGTGGCCTATGGTCTGGGCTGTGGTCCGGTCTGTGGTCCGGTCTGTGGTCTATAGTCTGGTCTGTGGTCTGGTCTGTGGCCTGTGGTCTGGTCTGTGGTCTTTAGTCTGGTCTGTGGTCTGTGGTCCGGTCTGTGGTCTGTAGTCTGGTCTGTGGCCTGTGGTCTGGTCTGTGGTATGTGGTCTTTAGTCTGGTCTGGTCTATGGTCTGTTGGCTGTGCTGGTCTGTGGTCTGTGGTCGGTCTGTAGTCCGGTCTGTAGTCCGGTCTGTTAAATCCAGACTTGTGTGTTTCAGGCTGGAGTTCGAGCGGCAGCAGAGGGAGGAGCTGGACAAGCTGGAGATGAAGAGGTCAGTTTAGCTCCTCCCAGTCCAAACATGTGCTCAGTCAGGGTGACTGGAGCCTACCCCCATATTATTATTATTATCATCATTATTAGTATTATTATTATTAATATTATATTATTGGTATTACATTATTAGTATTATATTATTATTATTGTTATATTGTTATTATTATTAGTATTATATTATTAGCATTATTTATATAGTATATTATTATTAAATTAAATTATTATTATTATTATTATTATATTTCTATTATTATTTTATTACATTATTATATTATAATATTAGTATCATATTAGTATATATATTATTATATGATATTATTAGCAGTATTTAATTAGCATTATATTATTATATTGTTATTTCATTATATTATTATGAGTGTTATATTATTATATTAGTATTATTATATTATTATTATTATTATTGTATTATATTATATTATTATGTATTATATTATAGTATTATTATTATCTTATTATTATTATTATTAGTATTGTTTATTAGTATTATATTATATTATTATATTATTATTAGTATTATTATTATTAGTATTAGTATTATATTATTATTATTATTATCATTAGTATTGTCGTATTAGTATTATATTATTATTACTATATTATTAGTATTACTATTATATTGTATTATTAGTAGTATTGTATTATTATTATTAGTAGTAGTAGTAGTAGTAGTAGTGGTAGTAGTAGTAGTATTATATTGTTATTTGATTCTATTATTATTAGTGTTATATTATTATTAGTAGTGTTACATTACTGTATTATTTTATTCTATAATTATTAGCGTTATATTACTGTATTATTTGATTCTATAATTATTAGTGTTATATTCTTATGCTGCTGAGCTGAAAAGTGGCTGATCCAAAGAACCATGGTTTGTTGCTTCTTCTTCAGGCGTCTGATCGCAGAGATGGAGCAGAAGCAGCAGGAGGAGCGTCGTGAGCTGCAGCGCCTCCAGCAGGAGGTGGAGAGTCAGCGCAGAGAGTCTGAGCAGGTGCAGCAGCGCGTCCGTCTGCAGGAGGAGAGTCTCCGTCTGCGCAGCCAGGACATCGAGAGCCGCCTCCGGGAGGTCCTGGAGCAGCAGAAGAGCTTTCAGGAGGAGCAGAGCGGGCCCCTGGAGGAGGAGCAGAGCGGGCCCCTGGAGGAGCAGCAGCGAGGGCCCCAGGAGGAGAGGAGCCGGCCCCGAGTGCAGGTCAGAGGCCCTTTGGGTCAGTCCTGGTTTAGTAGTGTAAAGATATAAAAGACCTGATCTGCTTTGAGGGCCTTGATTTGATCAGGAAAGTCTCATTCAGATCCCAGAGACCTTGATTCAAGTGTAAGAGAAATGCTGGCTCAGACTGTTTCTCAGGGTCAGTTTGTTCTGAGAAAATGAACCCTGAAATCAGATACTTGTCTCTCTCAGGAGCCAGAGGAGCCGTGTCCGGAGGAGCAGGAGCTGCTCTCAGAGCTTCAGCGCCTGCAGAGGCTCAGACTGGAGCAGAGAGAGCGTCTGACCTCAGAGACTCTGAGACTGAAGGAGCAGGAGGAGGAGCAGCTGTGCGCCGTCAGGAGACTGGAGGAGCAGCTCCGAGAACGGCGAGAGGAAGCAGTGAGTCCTGCATCACGAACACACCGGTCCGAGACAAAAACAAGTTTGATTCAAAACCACAGCAGGTGGCGCCTCCTACTGGAGAACTGCTGCAGATTCTCATTTCTGAAACAACCATGTGGAAAGACAAATCCCGTGGTCATGGAGAAGGCGTCGGTTTGAGAAGCTCAAATCATTGGCATCGAGCAGAGAAACCATCTGAGCAGAAACGACCTCCAGATCTGAAGCCCAGAGTTTGGGACGAGCTGGAGAAGGCTTTGTGCAGGTTTAAAGTGTTTTAACAGAACATAGAACACTCCAGAACACACACGCCCAGAGAGCGGAGATCACAGTAAGAATACAATAATCCAACTAAAAGGCATTTTAAGTGTCATTCAGGTTCCAAAGTCGGTCAAATGTGTCCGTTTCCAAATTAAGTCTGATGTCTGTTCCTGTGTCGGTTCTGTCCTTGATCGCTGGTGAAAAGAACTTTCCAAAAGTATCCATGTCTTGTGTCCATGGCAGGAGTTCTGAGGCCCAAGTTCAGAGTTCTAAAGTTCAGAGGGAAATGTCAAAAACAGTCTGCAGAGCGTCGTGAACTTCAGTCACATATTTTTGAGCAACAGGACAGTCCCTAGAATGTGAGAGTGGTTTGCCTCCTGGTGGCGCTGTTTCTCCAACAGTTGCATTTCCCTGTGAATAATGAGCACTTTGACCTTCTGAAGAAACGTGATGCATTTTCCCACTCTTCATCAGTCAGAACAACATGACCTTCTCTTTTCCATCCATCCATCCATGCCATTCTTCTTCCGCTTTATCCGGGGCCGGGTCGCGGGGGCAGCAGTCTAAGCAGGGACTCCCAGACTTCCTTTTCCCCAGACACTTCCTCCAACTCCTCCGGGGGGATCCCGAGGCGTTCCCAGGCCAGCCGAGAGACATAGTCCCTCCAGCGTGTCCTGGGTCTTCCCCGGGGCCTCCTCCCGGTGGGACATGCCGAAACACCTCCCTAGGGAGGCGTCCAGGAGGCATCCGGAACAGATGCCCGAGCCACCTCAGCTGGAGGAGCAGCGGCTCTACTCCGAGCTCCTCCCGTGTGACTGAGCTCCTCACCCTACTTCTAAGGGAGCGCCCAGCCACCCTGCGGAGGAAACTCATTTCGACCGCTTGTATCCGCGATCTTGTCCTTTCGGTCACTACCCCAAAGCTCATGACCAAAGGTGAGGGCAGGAACGTAGATTGACCGGTAAATCGAGAGCTTTGTCTTTCGACTCAGCTCCTTCTTCACCACAACGGTCCGATGCACGACCGCATCACTGCAGACGCTGCAGCACCGATCCGCCTGTCAATCTCACGCTCCATCCTTCCCTCACTCATGAACAACACCCCGAGATACTTAAACTCCTCCACTTGGGGCAAGGACTCCCACCCACCTGGAGAGGGCAAGCCACCTTTTTCCGGTTGAGAACCATGGCCTCAGATTTGGAGGTGCTGATTCTCATCCCAGCTGCTTCACACACTCGGCTGCAAACCGTCCCAGTGCATGTTGCAGGTCCAGGTTTGATGGAGCCATCAGGACAACATCATCTGCAAACAGCAGAGATGAGATCCTGTGCTCTCCAAACCGGACCCCCTCCGCCCCTGACTGCGCCTAGAAATTCTGTCATAAAAACAATGAACAGAACCGGTGACAAAGGGCAGCCCTGGCGGAGTCCAACACGCACTGGGAACAGGTCTGACTTACTGCCGCCAATGCGAACACAGCTCCTGCTCCGGTCATACAGGGACCGGACAGCCTGAGCAAAGGGCCCCCGGACCCGTACTCCCGCAGCACCCCCAAAGGGCACCCGCGTGGGACACGGTCGAAAGCCTTCTCCAGATCCACAAAGCACATGTGAACTGGTTGGGCAAACTCCCATGAACCCTCGAGCACCGATGGAGAGTCTAGAGCTGGTCCATGTGTTCCACGACCAGGACCAAAACCACTCTGCTCTCCTGAATCCGAGGTTCGACTATCGGATCGGATTCTCCTTTCCAGTACCCTGAGAATAGACCTTACCAGGGAGGCTGAGGAGTGTGATCCCTCTAGTAGTTGGAGCACACCCTCGCCGGTCCCCCTTCTTGAACAGAGGAACCACCACCCCGGTCTGCCAGTCGCAGAGGCACGACCCCGACCGCACGCGATGTTGCAGAGGCGTGTCAACCAAGACAGTCCTGCAACATCCAGAGACTTTAGGTACTCGGGGCGTATCTCATCACACCCCGGAGCTCTGCCACTGAGGAGTTTGCCAACAACCTCAGTGACTTCGGCTTGGGTGATGGATTGAGTCAGCCTCCGAGTCCTCAGTCTCTACTTCCTCTTCGGAAGACGTGGCAGTGGATTTTAGGAGGTCCTCAAAGTACTCCTTCCACCGCCCGACGACGTCCCCAGTCGAGGTCAGCAGGTCCCCACCCGCACCGTAAACGGTGTTGGTGGGACACTGCTTCCCCCTCCTGAGGCGCCGGACGGTTTGCCAGAATTTCTTTGGGCCGACCGTATAGTCCTCCTCCAGGGCCTCCCCGAACTCCCTCCAGACCCAGGGTTTTTGCCTCTGCGACAGCACGAGCTGCGGCACGCCTGGCCCGCCGATACCCCTCAACGGCCGTCAGGAGTCCCACACAGCCAAAGAGCGCTGATAGGCCTCCTTCTTCCGCCTGACGGCATCCCTTACTTCCGGTGTCCACCATCGGGTTCGGGGGTTGCCGCCGCGACAGGCACTGAGACCTTGCGACCACAGCTCCGAGCAGCCGCATTGACAATGGCGTTCGAGAACATGATCCACTCGACTCAATGTCCCCAGCCTCCCCGGGATCTGGGAGAAGCTCTCCCGGAGGTGTGAATTGAGAGACCTGCTGACAGCGGGCTCCGCAAGACGTTCCCAACAGACCCTCACTAACGCTTGGGCTGCCAAGTCTGTCCGGCTTCCTCCACGCCAGCGGATCCAACTCACCACCAGGTGGTGATCGGTTGACAGCTCCGCCCCTCTCGTTTACCCGAGTGTCCAAGACACGCGGCCGGAGTCAGATGACACGACAACAAAGTCGATCATTGACCTCCGGCCTAGGGTGTCCTGGTGCCACGTGCACTGTGGACACCCTTGTGCTTGAACATGGTGTTCGTTATGGACAGTCCGTGACTAGCACAGAAAGTCCAATAACTGAACACCGCTCGGGTTCAGATCGGGGGGGCGTTCTTCCAATCACCTCTCCAGGTGTCACTGTCGTTGCCCACGTGGGCGTTGAAGTCCCCCAGTAGAACAATGGAGTCCCCGGTCGGTGCACTGTCCAGTACCCCTCCCAGGGACTCCAAGAAGGCCGGGTACTCAGCACCGCTGTTCGGCCCGTAGGCCGACACCACAGTGAGAGACCTGTCCCCAACGCGAAGGCGTAGGGACGCGACCCTCTCGTTCACTGGGTGTGAACTCCAAACACCTTCTCTTTTCCATTTGTTTTTAATATATTCAGTATTTGTCCAGATTAGAAATGAACTGATGTCATTTAGATCTTATTCCTCTTGAAGTTCTGCTTCATAATCCTTGATAAACATCTCAGAGGGTTTCAATGGTCATGACTTTGTTTCATGTCTTGGTTATAATAACTCCTGATAAAAGGACCTATAAAAGTCCTGTTTCTCCAGGTCAAAGGATTCTTTCTTTTACAATCTGGTGAAGAAACCTTTAGACCTTTTGTACTCCAGACCTTGAGTCTCAGGTCAGTTCTATTTGGTCCAAACCTTGTCAGAAGCCCACACAGTTTAAGATCTGAAACCTCTTTGTTTAGTTGTATGTTGTGATCAGCTCCTTCCATGTCGTAAGCACAGATTTGACCCAGGGATTTCTTCACTTCCTCCTCATGACCCAAGCGTCTGTCATGTGCCAGTAAGGCCTGCACAGGAACCCCCGGCACAACATTACTCTCAGGATGTTTCCATTGAGCTTCATATTCTGGGTCACACCAGCAACCGCTCTGATTGGAGCTGAAATAAAGGCAAGCCCCGCCTCCTTTTTGTTTTGATCATTGTAGAGTTTTAAATCAGATTCGAGTTTCTTTCCTCGTCACACAAATGTTCAGAATAGTTTTATTTCACTCAAACAGAGTCTGGAACAGAGAGAGAAATCTGGGCGAGACATTCATGTTTATAGTTTCAGTCCTTTGACTTGGTTTGGTTAGAGATATTGTTTGACATTTAAATGAGTGAGTCTTTTTAAAGGTCAGAGGGGGGGCGAAGAATGAGCACATTATTTTGTTGTTTGTACATTGAATTTGTATCTGAACATTGGGCCAATGTTTTGGAGAGAATGTTTGACATTTGGAATGGAAGTGTCTGGTTTGGTCAAATACAATAGAACATCATCTGCAGCAGGCAACTTTATGTCCCGTCCATCGATTGTAACACCATGAACTGTTTTTGTTTGTCTAATAAATTTGGCCAAAGGTTCCAAATGCAAAGCGAAAAGGAGGGGGACCAGGCACAGCCCTGTCTCATGGTTTCTGAGTTGCTGGTCTTGGTTTGCCCAGGCGATGGCTCTTATCTAATGTAATGGGGGACCACAACTCCAGAGCCTGAAATGAGCTCTGAAATCACCTCTAGGAAACTTTCAGCCGCATCTCCTTCCTGTCCTTACTGGAACTCCCACAAGTCTGAGATTGTTCCTACAATGATCTGGACTCCAAATCCAGGATCTTACTTTTCATATTCTTGACCTCCTGCTGCAGCGCCACCACCTCAGCCTGTAGCTCCAGCGGCTCCAGGAGCTCCAGGGGCTCCAGCGGCTCACGGGGCTCCAGCGGCTCCAGCGGCTCCAGGCTTCCAGGGGGCTTCCAGCGGCTCCAGGGGCGTCGCGGCTCCAGGGGGCTCCAGGGGCTCTAGAGCGGCTCCAGGGGATCAGGAATCAGGAATCAGGAATCAGGATTATATTTATTGCCCTTGTCCAATGAACAAATTCACAACATAGGAACGTGACTTGATGACATGATGCCACATGAGAGACATGCATAAAGACACCGGCCACCGGGCGCCCTCGCTTTAGCGTGGGCCGCTACTCGGGAATTGAACTCTTAGAAAATGAAAACGAAAAACAGTTTCAGCGATAGGCATACAATGATAAACAACACATATTGAGTACATTACACGAGGTCAACGTGATGGATATTTTCAGTGGATGTTGGGCAGGGCCACAACAAGATAACACAAAGATTAGATGTGGGATGTGCAGACGGTGAGTGAAGGCCAAAATCTTGTTATGTGTAAGTGTCTGTGTGTGGCTTCAGTACGGCCGTTGAACGCCTGTAGCTCTCCAGCCCGGGGCGAGATAAGAAAAGGGGGGAGAGTTACAGGGGCACAGCAGCGAAAAGAGAAATAAGTACTTTTATACATTTTGTTGATCAATGATTTACGATCAAATAATCCAATCGTTTCTGGTCCTCGTGTGTGCGATCAGCTTGATTCATTGAGTTACTCCGTCGACAGCCAAAAGTTCCCATTTCCTTGATTGAATCCCCCAAAGTCTTTTGCATCTCCGTGTGTCCGAAATAAGATGTTCCGGTTCAGATCAGTGAGTTGCACCGTGCCGTGCTCAAGTCTCTGTGTCGAGTCCTTTCATTCTTTTACTCAAATCCAAAAAAACCTTTTCATGTTGATGTCAGACAGTTTGTTGAGTGAATTTTTTCTGTCTTCCCATTTTTCCGATAGACCAGGGCGACTCCGAGCCCAAATTAGGAGGAATCCTGCTCTCATGAATCCAAATACGAATAGGTCTCCACATCTTCAATGAGCAGGGGCTCGATGCATAGAACCTGCCAGTTCTTCCAATAGTCCGAACGTACCCGCTGGGGACGTTCCCGTCGGGACAGGTTGCTTCTCCCGGGAAGCTTTTCTCTGGGAAAAAACTTTATCCAATGCACTCAGGACCAATCAATTAGATTCATTATTCCGCGAGAACAACAGGTGATCCAGCACACTGTGATGTTAGAGGGAAAAAAGAGAAAAAACACGACGAGGAGGCAAAAGTAGCAGGCAGCAGACGGGAGCAGCAGGAAAACACGCCGCACAGGAGGAGGAGTGGACAAGAAAGCGGCTCCAGGAGCTCCCAGCGCTCCAGGGGCTCCAGCGGCTCCAGGGCTCCAGGGGCTTCGCGGCTCCAGGGGCTCGGCTCCAGGGGCTCCAGGGGCTCCAGCGGCTCCAGGGGCTCCAGGGGCTCCAGCGGCTCCATATTGTCTGAATCATGTTGTTCAGCTTCATCGATGTGTGCTCCATTTGGTGGAATCAGACTCCATCATGCCCCGCTCTCATTTTAGATCTCAGTGACGTCATGTCACGCTGCATAAGGACCAACTGTTGTAAAGTGATCTCCTCTCCTCCTTCAAACAAGGGCAAGCTTGGAAACCCCTCGCTGAGCACTGAGCTTTGTTTACGGCGGGGAGCGGGCCTGTTAGCCATGTTAGCCTCGTTAGCTCGTGAGGCTGTAGTAACAGTACTTTTATTGTCATACTGTAGTAACAGTACTTTATTGTCGTACTGTAGTAACAGTACTTTAGTGTCGTACTGTAGTAACAGTACTTTAGTGTCTTACTGTAGTAACAGTACTTTAGTGTCGTACTGTAGTAACAGTACTTTATTGTCGTACTGTAGTAACAGTACTTTAGTGTCGTACTGTAGTAACAGTACTTTAGTGTCGTACTGTAGTAACAGTACTTTATTGTAGTAACAGATGTTACATGTCTCTTGTCGCAGGCTCTGCTCGGAGACGTGCGTCGTGTGGAGGAGGAGCAAAGGACTCTGACTGAGATCCGCCAGAACCTGCTCCAGGCCAAAGAGACCGGACCAGAGACCGGACCAGAAACCGGACCAGTGACCAGACCAGAGACCAGACCAGAGACCAGACCAGGACCCAGACCAGGGTCCAGGGAGAGATCCTCTGAGCGGCCGGAGTATGGAAAGGGGGCGGAGCAACAGATCACACAGTGAGTTCTTCAAGACTGTTACTGCCTCTGTCGCCCCCTGGTGTTCAGTATGTTCTGTGTTTAAAGTGTCGCCCCCTGGTGTTCAGTCTGTTCTGTGTTTAAAGTGTCGCCCCCTGGTGTTCAGTCTGTTCTGTGTTTAAAGTGTCGCCCCCTGGTGTTCAGTCTGTTCTGTGTTTAACGTGTCGCCCCCTGGTGTTCAGACTGTTCTGTGTTTAACGTGTCGCCCCCTGGTGTTCAGTCTGTTCTGTGTTTAAAGTGTCGCCCTCTTGTGTCAGGTCGGCGCGGCTGCAGTGGACAGAGTTCAAAGTTCAGCAGCTCAAACGGCTGCAGCAGACGGAGGAGGAGCTGCAGCTGCAGAAGGATCGACTCGAGGCCGAGGTACGACTTTATACTCACAGAGGTCAGAGGTCACAGGTCAATTCAGTTCAGTTTCTTTTTGTAAGGCCCAAAATCACACCATGAAAAACAAAAGGATAGTGTCCCAGCATCCTATGTCTTTGGGCCCTCCTTCTGGGGCGAAAGTATAAACCTGGAGGAGTTCCACAGAAGGAGAGCTCCTCCTCCCACAGACAGGACCATCAGGAGGAGAGAGGGAGGTTCATCTAGAGACAGTTCCTCCAGGCAGATGAAGAGCATCTGGGGCAGATACGTGTTTGGTAAGGCACGGCAAGTTTATTTGTAGCGCACAATTCGTACACAAGGCAATTCAAAGTGCTTCACACAACAGGAAAAAATGCATTAAAATCACAAAGACATGGCAGAAATCACAAAATCTTAATTTAAAAGTGCCATTTTCAGGCTCCGTCAAATAGTTCAAGACATAAACGAGAAGAGTGCAAAGAAAAGCATTTCAGTCATATGCACAGCCAAACAAAACAGTTTTTAGTT
>BJKM01001228.1:0-26626 GCA_015082035.1 Chaenogobius annularis | reverse complement strand
TGGAGCAGACTCTATTAGAACTAAATTTCCTTGTTTTTGTCAAACCATGTTTCAGTTAAAAACATAAAATCAAGATTATAAGAAGAAATAAAATGATTAATTAAGATTGATTTGTTACATAAGGATCTGACATTTAGCACAGCAAGTTTCAGACTAGTTTCAGTGAGACTGGGCGTTATCTTTTTGCAGGGAATATGAATCAAATCTCTTGTCTCGTCTCACTGTAGTTCTTCCTGTGTCCTGCAGGCGTCTCGCTGTAGTTCTCCCTGTGTCCTGCAGGCGTCTCACTGTAGTTCTCCCTGTGGTCCTGCAAGGCGTCTCACTGTAGTTCTCCTGTGTCCTGCAGGCATCTCGCTGTAGTTTTCCCTTGTTCCTGCAGGCATCTCACTGTAGTTCTCCCTGTGTCCTGCAGGCGTCTCGCTGTAGTTCTTTCCCTGTGTCCTGCAGGCGTCTCACTGTAGTTCTCCCTGTGTCCTGCAGGCGTCTCCCTGTAGTCTCCCTGTGTCGCTGCAGCTCGCTGTAGTTCTTCCCTGTGTCCTGCAGGCGTCTCGTGTAGTTTTCCCTATGTCCTGCAGGCGTCTCACTGTAGTTCTCCCTGTGTCCTACAGCGTCTCCTGTGTCCTGCAGGCTCACTGTGTCTGCAGGCGTCTCGCTGTAGTTCTCCCTGTGTCCTGCAGGCGTCTCACTGTAGTTTCTCCCTGTGTCCTACAGGCGTCCCCCTGTGCTGCAGGCTGCTCCCCTGTGTCCTGCAGGCGTCTCGCTGTAGTTCTCCCTGTGTCCTGCAGGCGTCTCGCTGTAGTTCTCCCTGTGTCCTGCAGGCGTCTCGCTGTAGTTCTCCCTGTGTCTGCGGCGTGTCCTGCTGTGTCCTGCAGGCGTCTCGCCTCCCTGTAGTTCTCCCTGTGTCCTGCAGGCGTCTCCCTGTAGTTCTCTCCTGTGTCCTGCAGGCGTCTCGCTGTGTCCTGCCTGTGTCCTGCAGGCGTCTCGCTGTAGTTCTCCCTGTGTCCTGCAGGCGTCTCACTGTAGTAGTCTCTCCTTGTGTCCTGCAGGCGTCTCCTGTAGTAGTTTCTCCCTGTGTCCTGCAGGCGTCTCACTGTAGTTCTCCCTGTGTCCTGCAGGCGTCCTCGCTGTAGTTCTCCCTGTGTCCTGCAGGCGTCGTCTCACTGTAGTTCTCCCTGTGTCCTGCAGGCGTCTCACTGTAGTTCTCCCTGTGTCCTGGCAGCGTCTCTCCCTGTGTCCTGCAGGCGTCTCGCTGTAGTTCTCCCTGTGTCCTGCAGGCGTCTCACTGTAGTTCCTGCAGGCGTCTCCCTGTGTCCTGCAGGCGTCTCGCTGTAGTTCTCCCTGTGTCCTGCAGGCGTCTCACTGTAGTTCTCCCTGTGTCCTGCAGGCGTCTCACTGTAGTTCTCCCTGTGTGTCCTGCAGGCGTCTCCCTGTGTCCTGCAGGCGTCTCGCTGTAGTTCTCCCTGTGTCCTGCAGGCGTCCTCGCTGTAGTTCTCCCGTGTCCTGCAGGCGTCTCGCTGTAGTTCTCCCTGTGTCTGCAGGCGTCTCGCTGTAGTTTCTCCCTGTGTCCTGCAGGCGTCTCCCTGTGTCCTGCAGGCGTCTCGCTGTAGTTCTCCCTGTGTCCTGCAGGCGTCTCTGTAGTTTCTCCTGTGTCCTGCAGCGTCTCCTGTAGTTCTCCCTGTGTCTGCAGGCGTTCTCCTGTAGTTTCTCCCTTGTGTCCTGCAGGCGTCTCGCTGTAGTTCTCCCTGTGTCCTGCAGGCGTCTGTGTCCCTGTGTCCTGCAGGGTCTCACTGTAGTTCTCCCTGTGTCCTGCAGGCGTCTCGCTGTAGTTCTCCCTGCCTGTGTCCTGCAGGCGTCTCACTGTAGTTCTTCCCTGTGTCCTGCAGGCGTCTCACTGTAGTTCTCCCTGTGTCCTGCAGGCGTCTCCCTGTGTCCTGCAGGCGTCTCGCTGTAGGTTTCCCTGTGTCCTGCAGGCGTCTCACTGTAGTTCTCCCTGTGTCCTGCAGGCGTCTCGCTGTAGTTCTCCCTGTGTCCTGCAGGCGTCTCACTGTAGTTCTCCCTGTGTCCTGCAGGCGTCTCAGTCTCTCCTGTGTCCTGCAGGCGTCTCACTGTAGTTCTCCCTGTGTCCTGCAGGTGTCTCACTGTAGTCCTCCCTGTGTCCTGCAGGTGTCCTCGGAGCGGGCGTGCGTGCTGCGGCTCGTGCACGGGCTCAGGGCGGGGCAGGACGTGCACGCTCTCAGCAGTGACGTGCACGCTCTTAAAGAGACGGAGCTCCGGCTGCAGCTCAAACAGAAGCAGCTGTCTGCGCTGAGCTCTGCACTGAGCGCGCTCAGAGAGGACAAGCTCCGAGCGGCCGACGCCCTGCAGTGCCCCCCAGAGGACACGCTGGACAGTGCACTTTATCAGGTAGAGCGCCCTCTGTGTGCACATTCATACTAGACATGATAATAAGGTGTGTTTCCAGGTGGAGAAGGAGCTGGAGGAGCACTCGGAGCTGCTCTCGTCGCTCGTGTCCAGCTCTCTCAGCAGCTGCAGCAGCTTCAGGAGACCTTCGAGTTCACCGCCAACGTGGCCCGACAGCAGGAGAAGGTCCTGAGCAAAGAGCGAGAGATCCTGGAGTCCAAGGAGAAACATCAGAGAGAAGCACTGCAGAACGCTCTGGAACGAGTGGAGAAGAGATACAACGCTCTGAAGAAGAAGAGAGGAGAGCGAGGAGGACACGGGTAAGGAAGAGAGACAAAAGAGTTTGGCTGTGTTCCTCACAGATGTTCTCTGTGTTCCTCACAGATGTTCTGATGTTCTCTGTGTTCCTCACAGATGTTTTGATGTTCTCTGTGTTCTTCACAGATGTTCTCTGTGTTCCTCACAGATGTTCTGATGTTCTCTGTGTCCTCACAATGTTCTGTGTTCTCTGTGTTCCTCACAGATGTTCTGATGTTCTCTGTGTTCCTCATAGATGTTCTGATGTCTCTGTGTTCCTCAGAGTGGAGCGAGAGCTGCAGAACCTCAGGCTCAGACTCAGTGAAGACCGGACCAGATCCTGCAGCTCCTCAGTGAGTCCAGTCCAAGACCTGAGCCCCTTGCCGCCCCTCAGCGACCACAGGTACCACAGATGCCCTCCCGTCCTCCTCTTGTGTGTCGGGGAGAATGAAGAAAAGATGTGGGAAACATTTGTGGATTTTAGTTGTAGAAAAAAGATTCAGTTGTTTCATCTGGACTCGTTTGGACTCTCGTCCAAGAGTCATTCTCAATCTGTGAAAACAAGTCTGAGAACTCCTGTTTATATCCTCTGGGTAAGCCCCGCCCACAGGGCTGTTGTTTGTTTGTTTGTTTGTTTTTGTTGTTATGTCCAGTTTGGATGTGTGTTGTGAGAAATTGCTGGTGGCAGAAGAGGCTGTTGACACAGTGTCACATGAGCGAGATCACAGTACAACACGCGTCAGAAGCTGAACAGCCCCGCCTCCGTGTGGAGGGGCTCCGGCTTCTCACCAATCATAAGCCCGAGCCCCCACCTCAAGTCCCTCACCTCCTCCCTGCTGGACCCCCTGCTGGACCCCTGCTGGACCCCCTGCTGGACCCCCTGCAGTTCGCCTACAGAGCCAACAGGTCTGTGGACGACACCATCAACCTGGCACTCCACCTTCATCCTGCAGCATCTGGATCCCCTCGGAACCTACGCCAGGATCCTGTTTGTGGACTTCAGCTCTTCATCAACACCATCCTCCCTGCCTCTGCTCCAGGACAAGCTCTCCCAGCTCAACGTGCCTGACTCCACCTGCAGGGGGCGCACTGACTTCCTGACGGATCGGAGGCAGTGCGTGCGGCTGGAGAAGAATGTCTCAGACACTATCAGCACAGGAGCTCCTCAGGGCTGTGTACTTTCCCCTCTGCTCTTCTCCCTGTACAGACACATGTGCGCGTCCTCCAGGGGGCGCTGTGACATCAGAGCTGCTTTGAACATATTTAACACACATTCTAACTCACACTTTAACACTACTTATACTTTTGAGTTCATGAACATTTCAGAATGAAACCTGAGGAATGGTGTTTTCCAGGATCAACGCTCTGATCGAGGAGGAAGTTCAGCGACGTCTGCGACAAAATCAACTTCAACAGTGACCACGACCTGTCCTCCTCGCTCCAGGTCTGTCCTCCTCTCTCCAGGTCTGTCCTCCTTCTTCCAGGTCTGTTAGCCTCTCTCCAGTCTGTCCTCCTCTCCAGGTCTGTTAGCTCTCTCCAGGTCTGTTAGCCTCTCTCCCAGGTCTGTCCTCCTCGCTCCAGGTCTGTCCTCCTCTCCCAGGTCTGTCCTCCTCTCTCCAGGTCTGTCCTCCTCTCTCCAGGTCTGTCCTCCTCTCTCAGGTCTGTTAGCCTCTCTCCAGTCTGTCCTCCTCGCTCTCTCCTCTCTCCAGGTCTGTCCTCCTCTCTCTCCAGGTCTGTCCTCTTCTCTCCAGGTCTGTCCTCCTCTCTCCAGGTCTGTCCTCCTCTCTCCAGGTCTGTCCTCTCGCTCCAGGTCTGTTAGCCTCTCTCCAGGCTGACCTTCTCGCTCCAGGTCTGTCCTCCTCTCTCCAGGTCTGTCCTCCTCGCTCCAGGTCTGTCCTCCTCGCTCCAGGTCTGTCCTCCTCGCTCCAGGTCTGTCCTCCTCTCTCCAGGTCTGTCCTCTCCTCCCAGGTCTGTTAGCCTCTCTCCAGGTCTGTCCTCCCGCTCCAGGTCTGTCCTCCTCTCTCCAGGTCTGTCCTTCTCTCTCTGTTAGCCTCTCTCCAGGTCGTCCTCCTCTCTCCAGGTCTGTCCTCCTCTCTCCAGGTCTGTCTGTCCTCTCCTCCAAGGTCTGTCCTCTCTCCAGGTCTGTCCTCCTCTCTCCAGGTCTCCGGGTCTGTCCCTCTCTCTCTCCAGGTCTGTCTCCTCTCTCCAGGTCTGTCCAGGTCTGTCCTCCTCTCTCCAGGTCTGTCCTCCTCTCTCCAGGTCTGTTAGCCTCATGTTTGTGTGTTTTCTTCAGGAGAAGCAGATTGTGAACTCTAGACGACTCAAATATGAGGTAGGACAAACTTCACGTTCAAAGCTGAAAAAATTAAAGTTGAATTAAAACCACTGCATGAACTCTGAACCCTGATCCAAACCAGGCCCAAACCAGGCCTAAACCAGGCCTAAACCAGGCCTAAACCAGGCCTAACCAGGCCTAAACCAGGCCTTAAACCAGGCCTAAACCAGGCCTAAACCAGGGACTATACCAGGACTAAACCAGGACTAAACCAGGCCTAAACCAGGAGTAAACCAGGCTAAACAGGCCTAAACAGGACTAAACCAGGCCTAAACCAGGCTATACCAGGACTAAACCAGGACTAAACCAGGCCAGGCTAAACCAGGACTAACCAGGCCTAACCAGGACTAAACCAGGCCTAAACCAGGAGTAAACCAGGCCTAAACCAGGCCTACCAGGACTAAACCAGGACTAAACCAGGACTAAACCAGGACTAAACCAGGCCTAAACCAGGACTAAACCAGGCCTAAACCAGGACTATACCAGGCCTAAACCAGGACTAAACCAGGACTAAACCAGGCCTTAAACCAGGACTAAACCAGGCCTAAACCAGGAGTAAACCAGGCCTAAACCAGGCTAAACCAGGCCTAAACCAGGGACTAAACCAGACTAAACCAGGCCTAAACCAGGCGTAAACCAGGACTAAACCAGCCTAAACCAGGAGTAACCAGGACTAAACCAGGCCTAAGCCAGGACTAAACCAGGAGGCTAAACCAGGCCTAAACCAGGCCTAAACCAGGACTAACCAGGCCTAAACCAGGCCTAAACCAGGACTAAACCAGGCCTAAACCAGGCTAAACCAGGCCTAAACCAGGAATAAACCAGGCCTAAAGCCAGGACTAAACCAGGACTAAAGCAGGACTTAAACAGGCCTAAACCAGGCTAAACCAGGACTAAAGCAGGACTATACCAGGCCTATTACAGGACTAAACAGGACTAAACCAGGACTAAACCAGGCCTAAAGCAGGACTATACCAGGCCTAACAGGACTAAACCAGGACTAACCAGGCTAAAGCAGGACTAAACCAGGCCTAAAGCAGGACTAAACCAGGCCTAAACCAGGCCTAAACCACCAGGACTAACCAGGACTAAACCAGGACTAAAGCAGGACTAAACCAGGACTAAACCAGGCCTAAACCAGGACTATACCAGGCCTAAACCAGGACTAAACCAGGCCTAAACCAGGAGTAAACCAGGCCTAAACCAGGCCTAAACCAGGACTAAACCAGGCCTAAACCAGGCTATAAACCAGGACTAAACCAGGACTAAACCAGGCCTAAACCAGGCCTAAACCAGGACTAAACCAGGCCTAAACCAGGCCTAGGATAAACCAGGCCTAAACCAGGCCTAAACCAGGACTAAACCAGGAAACCAGGCTAAACCAAGGCTAAACAGGACTATACCAGGCCTATTACAGGACTAAACCAGGACTAAACCAGGCCTAAAGCAGGACTAAACCAGGCCTAAACCAGGCCTAAACCAGGACTAAACCAGGAGTAAACCAGGCCTAAACCAGGCCTAACCAGGACTAAACCAGGCCTAAAACCAGCCTATACCAGGCCAAACCAGGACTATGCCAGGCCTAAACCAGGACTATACCTGGCCTAAACCAGGACTAAACCAGGCCTAAACCAGGAGTAAACCAGGACTATACCAGGCTATACCAGGACTAAACCAGGACTTAAACAGGACTAACCAGCCTATTACAGGACTAAACCAGGACTAAACCAGGCCTAAACCAAACCAGGCCTAAACCAGGCCTACCAGGCTAAACCAGGACTAAACCAGGACTAAAGCAGGACTAAACCAGGACTCCAAAACCAGGCTAACCAGGCCTAACCCAGGCCTAAAACCCCAGGCCTAAACCATGACTAAACCAGCCTAAACCAGGACTAAACCAGGAAACCAGGCTAAACCAGGCCTAAACCAGGACTAAACCAGGCTCCAGCCTAAACCAGGCCTAAACCAGGCCTAACCAGGACTAACCAGGCTAAACAGGACCTAAACCAGGACTAGGCCTAAACCAGGACTAAACCAGGCCTAGGAGTACCAGGCCTTAAACCAGGCTAAACCAGGAAACCAGGCCTAAACCAGGCCTAAACCAGGCCTAAACCAGGCCTAAAACCAGGACTAAACCAGGACTAAACCAGGACTAAACCAGGCCTTAAAACCAGGCGTAAACCAGGACTAAACCAGGCCTAAACCAGGACTAAACCACCTTAAACCAGGCCTAAACCAGGCCTAAACCAGGCCTCCAGGCTAAACCAGGCCTAACCAGGGCCTAAACCAGCCTATTAACCAGGACTAAAACCAGGCACTAAACCAGGCCTAAACCAGGCCTAAACAGGCCTAAACAGGACTTAGAACCAGACTAAACCAGGCCTAAACCACGAAGGACTAAACCAGGCCTAAACCAGGTAAACCAGACTAAACCAGCCTAACCAGGACTAAACCAGGACCTAAACCAGGCTAAACCAGGCCTAAACAGGCCTAAACCAGGCCAGGCCTAAACCAGGCCTAAACCAGGCCTAAACCAGGACCTTAAAACCAGGCCTAAAACAGGCCTAAACCAGGCCTAAAGGCCTAAACCAGGCCTAAACCAGGCTAAACCAGGACTAAACAGGACTAAACCAGGACTAAACCAGGCCTAAAGCAGACTAACCAGGCCTAACCCTAGGACTAAACCAGCCTAAAGAGGCAGGCCAGGCCTAAACCAGGACTAAACCAGGCTAACCAGGACTAAACCAGGACTAACCAGGCCTAAACCAGGACACCAGGACTAAAGGACTAAACAGGCCTATACCAGGACTAAACCAGGACTAAACCAGGCCTAAAGCACAGGCACTAAACCAGCTAAACCAGGCCTAAACCAGGACTAAACCAGGACTAAACCAGCTAAACTAAACCAGGACTAAACCAGGCCTAAACCAGCCTAAACCAGGCTAAACCAGGCTAAACCAGGACTAAACATGCACTAAACCAGACTAACAGGCAAACAGACTAACGCAGGACGTAAACCGGCCTAAACCAGGCTAAACCGGCCTAAACCAGGACTAAAACCAGCTAAAACCAGGCCTAAAGACTAACAGGCCTAAACCAGGCACTAAACCGCCTAAACCAGGGACTAAACCAGGACTAAACCCCAGGGACTAAACAGGCTATACCAGGCCTAACAGGACTAAAGCAGGCTAAAGCCAGCTAAAGCCAGGCTAAACCAGGACTAAACCAGGACTAAACCAGGCCTAAACCAGGACTAAACCAGGCTCTAAACTACCAGGCCTAAACCAGGAGCTAAACAGGCCTAAACCAGGACATAAACCAGGAAACAGGTAAACCAGGCCTAAACAGGAAACGGCTAAAATACCAGCCTAAACCAGGACTAAACCAGGCAGGCCTAAACCAGGACTAAACCAGGCCTAAACAGGACTAAACCAGGCCTAAACCAGGCTAAACCAGGCCTAAACCAGCTAAAACAGGACTAAACCAGCCTAAACCAGACTAAACCAGGACTAAAACCAGGACTAAACCAGCCTAAACCAGCTAAACCAGGCACTAAACCAGGCCTAAACAGGCCTAAACCAGGCCTAAACCAGGACTAAAACCAGGCCTAAACAGGCCTATAACGGCCAAACCAGGCTAAACAGGCTAAACAGGACTAAGCATCTAACGGACAAACCAGGCTTAAACCAGGCACTAAACCAGGACTAAACCAGGCCTACAACCAGGCCTAAACCAGGCCTAAACCAGGACTAAACCAGGCTAAACCAGCCTAACCAGGCTAAAACAGGCCTAAACCAGGCCTAAACCAGGCCTAAACCAAGTACTAAAGTCCACCATAAAAGCACCCTTTCCACAATAAAGCCACTTCCTGCTGTGATCTGCATGTCGCGCTCTTAATCTGAAATCACCTGGGGATTCTCGGGGCTTCGGACTTTTATTTTGATAAGCACCGCTGCGTCTTCTCGCTCACAGAGAAACGCCGAGTCTCCGTCGTATCCACGGAAACAGGAGCCGGAAGCGGAGCAGGAAGTGGCGCAGAACGAGCCCCAAAACGCCGGCGCTTTAACCACGTGCGGACCGGAACGAGAAGACGACAACGCCGAGAGGAAATGTGGGCCGACTTTAGATTCAAACGCAAACAATTCAAACAACAGGACAGAAGAAGCGGACGTGGCGTTGGCACGGAAACGGCACAAGCGGCGACTTTCGGACGACGTCTCAGCGCTGGGCTCCTCCGTGGTGCGGTCGGTCAGCTCTTACCTGGGCTCCTACCTCGGTCTGAACCGGGACCAAACCGCCCCCAAAAGTGGCATCGTCTTTGGATTCTTCGCCGGAAAACTGTCGGACGTTTACCAAGACGCCAACCGCAAACTCCAAGACGCCAACCGCAAACTCCAAGACGCCAACCGCACGCTCCAGGGGACTCGAGAGATCCTCCAGAATGTGCAGATGGAGAGCGTGACCGGGGCGGTGTCCGATTACGTGTCCAGACTGACCCGAGAGCTCCCGGTGGTGCGGCAAATCCGGGCCACGTTTGTGCCGCGGGACGGAGAAATCGAGGAGGATCCGGAGCGAGAAGAGGAAAGCGCGTCGATCGAGGAGGGTTCAACCGCCGCGGCAAAACCAACGGAACCGAGGGATTTGAAGAAAGACTGTGATGTTTTGTCCCTTTTCCCGAGCGCGCCGGAGAGGGCGGGCGGGCGGGTGGCCGGGAGCGGGCGGGTGGCCGGGAGCGGGCGGGTGGCCGCGCGGGTCGGTTCTCTGTGTCGAGGGCGGGAATCTCCGGGTTTTCCAGCAGAAGTTGGTGGTTCTCTCCGCGCCTTTGGCCGATCTGACGCTGCTACGAAACGAGGAGATTCTAGCCCGGCTCCCTGAAGTGGACCTCGGAACCGTCTTAAGTGTTTTCTTTGCGGCGACGGCGACTGAAAAGCAGCCGATCCCAACACCAGGGGGCGTGGCAGTGTGCGCACAGGGGTTCGCCGTGATCTGCGGTCAGACGGAGAGAGGTCTGAGCGTCGAGCGGCGATTAGCCTGGAGCGAAGTGAAGACGGTAGAGGTGGGTTTAGGGGGGCAGAGCGTGAGGATAGAACGCAAACACGACCGGGGCAGAAGACGGGACGAGGGCGGGGACGAGGGCGGGGACGAGGGCGGGACGAGGGCGAAGAGCGAGGCGAGGTCTGGCGGTGTTGACGCTCAGCGCGCGGCTCACGCAGGAGTTCTGCCGTGAGGTGGCCAGAGCCCAGAGTGACCCAAACCATGCGGTCGTGGAAGAACTGAAACGTTCGGCGAAAACCGTTGAAGAAAAACGATTTTCAGAGATTTGTCGACCGTGTGAAGTCGGCAAGAAGCAGACTTCAGAGAGGTTTTCTGATCCCCCTGAAACGGACAAAGGAAGGATTGAAGGGTCCGGTCTGGGGTCCGGTCTGGGGTCCGGTCTTCACCCGCTGTTGTCCTCAAACCTCATGTCTCTCTCTCTGGACTGGACCGCCACAGTCCAGGATCTAGTCCTCCCAAACGGACTCCGGCTCCGATCCCGGTTCAAGCGAGTCCTGGCCGACCTGCTGTACCTGGTCCACGGGAACATGGACGGTCCCGACAGGCCGTCTCTGGCCCACATCCGGCCCATGGTCTACACCAGCGTCGTGCTCCGGTCGGACCCTGGGGGAGTGGGCCGGTTCCTCCTCACGGACTCGCACGTCTGCCTGCTGCGAGGAGACCTCCTGGCGTCTCCGCTGGCGTCGCTTGGGGCCGGTTTAGGCGCGCTCAGGGTCCGCGGGCGGGCCGAGGTGAGGTGCGTGTTCGCAGGAGCGTGGACGGCTGTGTGGAGCTGGAGATGGTCTTCCACTCGAGGAGGAGAATCTGGAGGAACGTGGAGAAACGGAGGAGTTCTGTGGATGCGTCTGCGCTGAAGGAGAACAGCGCCACCTGGAACGTCCGGTTTGGAGACAGCTCTGACGCTGCGGTGGTCCTCAAGCAGCTGTGGACCTAAACCAGACCAGGGCCAAGGCCAGCATCAAGACCAGGATCAAGACCAGGATCAAGACCAGGATCAAGACCAGGATCAAGACCAGGGCCAAGACCAGGGCCAAGACCAGGGCCAAGACCAGGGCCAAAGACCAGGGCCAAGACCAGGGCCAAGACCAGGATCAAGACCAGGGCCAAGACCAGGGCCAAGACCCAGGGCCAAGACCAGCAATGATTACTTGCAGTAATTGACATGATTCATTAACATGAGGCTTTTGTATCAGACGTTCTCTCTGAAGCTCCAGATTTCTGTGTGGAAAAAGTCACTTTCATGATTTGATGTTTTGTGAAACTTAAAATGTGAATTCAATGTTTATGAAACTTGAATGAAAAATAAAAAAAAAAGTAAAAAGGGATTGTTTTGTCTGCGATTCAGAAGTGAATGTGTAAAGTGGATCTGGACCTGGTCTGGACCATGTGTAGACCTGGTCTGGACCATGTGTAGACCTGGTCTGGACTTGGTATCGGCGCTTGGTATCGAGGCTTGTATCGAGGCTTGGTATCGAGGCTTGGTATCGAGCTTGGTATCGGCACTTGGTATCGCACTTGGTATCGGCACTTGCATCAGCGCTTGGTATCGGCACTTGTATCGGCGCTTGGTATCGGCGCGCTTGGTATCGGCGCTTGGTATCGAGGCTTGGTATCGGCGTTTGGTATCGGCGCTGGTATCAAGGCTTGGTATCGGCGCTTGGTATCGGCGTTTGGTATCGGCGCTTGGTATCAGGCTTGGTATCGGCGTTGTATCAAGGCTTGTATCGGCGTTGTATCGGCGCTTGGTATCGCCTTGTATCGACTGTATCGAGGGCTTGGTATCGAATCTCTGTTTTTTGGTGTAAGTTTGTCTCTTCTCTTCTTCCTGTTGCTAGCCGCTAGCCGTTAGCTTGACTGTGTTTTCATCATTTACAACACCACAAACTCTCTCTCTCTCTTCTTAGGCATCTGATTGGCCGCTCGTGGACATGTGGCGCTGAGGTCTCGGAGGACGTCCTCAAAGTGTCCATCCCTCGGTTTCGTTCGACGAGGACAAGGAAAAGACGAGCACTTCGAGTTCGAGGTCAAGGTCAGATCTTCGTGAAACTAAATGAAACTAAAACACTGTCTCTGCGTCCGGTCTCTGGTCCGGTCTCTGGTCCGGTCTCTGGTCCGGTTTCTGGTCCGGTCTTCTGGTCCTGAACCCGTTCTGTGTTTTTCAGTTGTCTGTGATGGAGGAGACCTGGAGTGTGTTCCGCAGATACAGTCGATTCAGAGAGATGCACCACAAGCCTCCGCCTCCGCTTCCCCCAGGTCTGAGCCACAACCGGACCCACAACCAGACCACACCAGACCCACAACCAGACCCACAGCAGACCCACAACCAGACCCACAACCCAACAACTAGACCCACAACAGACCACAGCCAGATCACAACCCACAACCAGACCCACAACTAACCCACAACTAGACCTACAACCAGACCCACAACCCCACAACCAGAACCCACAACCAGACCCACAACCAACCCACAGCCAAACCCACAACCCCAACCAGACCCACAACCCACAACTGACCCACAACCTACCCACAACCTGACCCACAACCAGACCCACAACCAGACCCCACAACTAGACCCACAACCAGCCCACAAACCACAACAAGACCACAACCAGACCCACAACTCTAAACTGACTCACAAACCAGACCCAGGCCCCTCGCTCTGTGCTTGACAAACGTCACAGGTCTAGAGTCTCTTCTTCAGGAGGCTCCGCCCTAAATGTGTCCCCTAAGACCGAGACTAGAACTGACAAAAGCACAAAATGGAGAAGACCCCATTTGGACTTGATTTAAGACCGACTTTGGACCAAATGGGACAAGGTTTTTGGCCCGTTTGCGCCTTGGTTTTCTTTTGGACGTTCTTTATCTCAGGTCCATTTCTGTTTCGCATGTTCTCACTGCTGATCCTTGTTTGTCCTGCAGGTGGCGTGTCTAGAGACTTTCCTCCAAAGAAACTCTTCAGAAACAAAGACGAGAAGATGGTTTTCCGAGCGACGCCTCCAGCTCCAGGTAAACTCGGACTGCCGTTTGAGTCGATGGTGAGAAAAGTTCCGCTGTAAAAAGGGAACGAGCCAATGACAAACCTGAAAGTGCAGTGTGAAAGCTCCGCCCACATTCATCACTGACTCCGCCTTTAGATCAGGCACAGATGAACTCATGACATTTCTTTAGATGAACGTGTTTTCTGAGTCCAAGTGTTGAGGAAATTCATTGTTGTGTTGAGTTGAAGTGTCCTTATTCTCCCCCTGCCATTAGCAAACAAGCTTAGCTAAGCCCTGCCAGTTGCAGCAACGACCAGAAAATACTGACCCGTCTTCTCTGGTCCGGTCCTGGTAGTAATCTTATCCATCTTTATACGTTCAGTTTAGCCGTCAGCACCAGAGCAGGAAAAAAACTAGAGGGAGTGAACACAGGGGCTTGTGTTCTGTCCCCCCTGGTGTTCGTTTCCCCGCCTGGTGTTCGGTTCCCCCTTGGTGTGTTCGGTTCCCCCCTGGTGTTCGGGTTCCCCCTGGTGTTTCGTTCCCCCTGTGTTCGGTCCCCCTGGTCGTTCGGTTCCCCCTGTGTGTTCAGGTCCCCCCTGGTGTTCCCGGTCCCCCTGGTGTTCGGTTTCCCCCATGGTAGTATTCGGCCCCCTGGTGTTCGGTCCCCCCCCCTGGTGTTCGGTCCCCCCTGGTCCTGGTCTCTGGTCTGACCCTGGTGTCTTTGTCCACAGCGGTACCTGAAGGACCTGTTTTTCTCTGGTCCAGTCTTGGTCTCCGTCTCCGCTCAGACCGGACTCGGGAGCCTCTGAACAAACATCACATTCACGAGTTCTCGTCGTTCTTCAAGAAAGGCGTCTTCGAGTCCAGCAGCCACGCGACGGGGGTAGAGGTCCCAAAGACTGGACCTGAAAGTCCAAACAGGAGCTCGAGGTCTTGGCGCGGCGATCAGGAGCGACAGGAGCGGCAGGAACGGCAGGACCGGCAGGACGGCAGGACGGCAGGATCGGCAGGAGCAGCACTTTAACTCCACTGACGTTGAGCTTTAAGTAAATCATGTGTTGCAGGTGAAAACTGTTCATTTCAGAATAAAAGCTGTAAATACTGTTTCCTACAAAATAAAAGGGAACAATCTGTGGCCAACGTGAGGTGGGCTTTTATTTTGACTTCAGGGACCATGGTAACAGTCCAACTCAAAGATGCAGGAGAGGCGAGGTTGTGTCATAAACAATGCCAGAACCAACAGGTGGCAGTGTTTGCCTCAAAGTTAGACCCCAATCTAGCCAATGAGAGCACGCCTTCGACTGTGGAGGCGGAGTTATCTGGAGCAATAGAACCGAACTGAAGCACCGCGTTCTGGCGCGCTGCGTTCTTCTCAAAGCTCCACGTGGCCCACTGTCATGAAGGAGGACGCACATGTGTGCAACGTGGGCGTGGGCGGCGGTCGAACGTGGGCGGCGGGATCTCGAACGTGGACGGCGGGTCGAAAGTGGGCGGTGTCGTCCCTTTATTTTCCCCCGGGAGCTTTCTGTGGGGTCCGTATTCATCCGGAGGTGACAGATGTTCTGAGTGATTATGTGACATAATCCATGAACATGAGAGCTCTAATCCTGATGCTGTTGTCATGGGAGCTGCGTGACTTTAATGGTGTAATCTGAAGTCCAGAGGAGTACAAAACCTGCTTTTGGGAAGTCAGACCACCCCTCCGTTCTTCTGCTTCCCCCTGATGTAAAGACCACCCCTCCGTTTCTTCTGCTTCCCCCTGATGTAACAGACCACCCCTCCGTTCTTCTGCTTCCCCCTGATGTACAGAGTCAGACCACCCCTCGTTCTTCTGCTTCCCCCTGATTGAAAGTCAGACCACCCCTCCTTCTTCTCTTCCCCCTGATGTAAGACAACCCCTCCGTTCTTCTGCTTCCCCCTGATGTACAACAGACACCCCTCCGTTCTTCTGCTTCCCCTGATGTAAAGACAGAACCACCCCTCCGTTCTTCTGCTTCCCCTGATGTACAAAGACCACCCCTCGTTCTTCTGCTTCCCCCTGATGTATACAGAGTCAGACCACCCCTCCGTTCTTCTGCTTCCCCTGATTACAGACAGACACCCCTCCGTTTCTCTGCTTCCCCTGATGTAAAGACCACCCTCCGTTCTTCTGCTTCCCCCATGATGTACAGAACCACCCTCCTTTCTTACTGCTTCCCCCTGATGTACAGAGCAGACCACCCCTCCGTTCTTCTGCTTCCCCTGATGTACAGAGTCAGACCCACCTCCGTACTTCTGCTTCCCCACTATGTACAGAGTTCAACCACCCTCCGTCTTCTGCTTCCCCTGATTACCAGAGTCAGACCACCCTCCGGTTCTTCTGACTTCCCCCGATTACAGAGTGTCAGACCGCACCCCTACCGTTCTTCTGAACTTCCACCTGATGTACCAGAGCAGACACCACCTCCGTTCTTCTGCTTCCCCCTGATGTAAAGACCACCCTCCGTTCTCTGCTTCCCCCCTGATGTAAGACACCCCTCCGTCTTCTGCTTCCCCCTGATGTACAGAGTCGAGGACCCACCCTCCGTTCTTCCTGCTCGGACCCTATTACAGAAGTCAGACCACCCCTCCGTTCTTTCTGCTTCCCCCTGAATGTACAGAGTCAGACCACCCCTCCGTTCTTCTGCTTCCCCCTGATTTACAGACCACCTCTCCGTTCTTCTGCTCCCCCTGATGTACAGAGTCAGGACCACCCTCCGTCTTCTGCTTCCCCTGATGTAAAAGACCACCCCTCACGTTCTTCATGCTTTCCCCACTTGATGTACAGAGTCAGACCACCCCTCCGTTCTTCTGCTTCCCCCTTGAGTACAGGTCAGACCAACCCCTCCGTCTCTGCTTACCCCTGATGTACAGAGTCAGACCACCCCTCCGTCTCTGCTTCCCCCTGATGTAAAGACCACCCTCCGTTCTTCGTCCCCTGATGTAAAGAGACCACCCCTCCGTTCTTCTGACTTCCCCCTGATGTTAAAGACCCCCTCCGTTTTCGCTTCCCCCTGATGACAGAGACGTGAACTCTCCGTTGGCTCTGCGTCCCAGAAGGTATATAAGAACTGTGAGACAGAAACCATGTTTAACTCCGAGTTCGAATGAAATGAAGACGTGTGCTGGCGTTAACTCTAACGCCCACCGCTGCTTTAAACTGTCCAGAAAGTCCCGAAGCAGGTCAACTGCAGCTGCCAAACGTCCTATGGGGCCAAGATTGGGGGCTATTCCGAAGAGCACGATCCTCGGCGTATGTGGGGACGATCTCCTCGTGGAACCAAAACCAGGAGATTGACCTTTTGGTCATGACTTGCCAAATGAACTTGACCGATTCTGTAATTGACTTTGCTGCAGGAGGTCCGGAAAGCCACCGGAAAAGACTGTGCCCGGAGCATCTCGCTCCTGTTCCCACTGATCTCTTCAACATTGAACATTAAAGTCAATCATCGTTCCAGGCGTCTTCACTTTTTGCCAAACTTGGAGAATTCACCCAAACTCCAAAACTCTAACGTTTCTGCTCAACTGTTATGGCTGCACACCAAAGGCTTGTGCCTGACCTGTGACCTGTGACCTGTGCCCTGACCTGTGAGCTGACTGTGGCCCGTGACCTGTTGACCTGACCTGTGCCCTGACCTGTCCTGACCTGTCGACCTGTCGTCCCTCTGCCCTGTGACCTGTGCCCTGGTGACACTGTGACCTGCTCCCTGTGACCTGCCGCCCTGCTGCTGTGTGACCTGTGGACCTGCCCTGTTGCCCTGTGACCTGAGTTGCCCTGTGCCCTGACCTGTGCCCGTGTGACCTTGACCTGTGCCCTGACCTCTTACACTGCGCCCTCGTGCCCTGTGAACCCTGACCTGCCCTTGCCCTGCCCCTCTGCCCTGTGACCTGTCGCCCTACTCGCCCTGTTGACCTTGCGCCCTGTACCTCCTTCAGGACTCGCCTCCTGTGGCAGAGCCATGTCATGTGTCTCTGGAGCTCCTCCCACGAGCCGTCAGAAGCTCGATGCACTTGAACTCTTCTGACACTTGATTTTATGACTCGTCTTAAATAATTATTATAGTAACTTTACATATTATTTCGATCTTTTTTTAGCTTCTTTTACTTTCGCAGTGTTGAATTTGTCATGGTACATTTAGTGTGTTGTATATTTATATCCATTGTTGTTTTGTGTGTTTTTTTTGTTTCTTTGTGTGGCCTCAATGTGGTTTTTAACTACAAATTGACAAATAAACTGATTGATGAGAAGAAGAAAAAGAGATGAACAGACACAAGTGAAATTAAATAATTAAATATTGTTTGATAGAAAAATAGTAGGAAGCAGAGGAAGTGCTCCAGCTCCATACTGCCCCCAGAGGTGGTCCTAGGGTAGCGGAGCTGGAACTGTAGGTTCTTATTCCTGGTCCTAACTGGCCTGACCATAAGCCATTTCACAGAGGAACGTTTTAAGCCTGGTCTTAAAGTGAAGAGACTGTGTCGGAGACTGTGTCGGGCCTCTTTAACATGGACAGGAGCTGATTCCACAACACAGGAGCTTGGCAGCTAAAACACTCTACCTCCTACTGTGCTTTTAGAGACCCTTGGGACCACCAGAAGTCCAGCATTTTGAGAGCGAAGTGCTCTGTTTGGATTGAATAAGGTACTATAGCCTCTTTGAGGTCGGATGGGGCGTGGGTCATTTATGGCTTTGGAAGTCAGGAGGAGGAGTTTAACCTTCTACTCAACACCTTCTACTCCAGTTTTGATGTGACCACCCCCTCCCCCACGGTGGCCACCTCCGCAAACCCAAACCTGCCCCCCCCACCTCCCCCACCACTCTCTCAGTTCAGGAACAGGATGTTCACAGGCCGATTTTCGGAAATCCAACCCCCGAAAAGCTGCTGGACCAGACGGCGTCTCTGCCCGCCACATTAAGACCCTGCGCAGGAGAGCAGACCCCAGTCTTCACAGACATTTTTAACACCTCCCTGGGGGTCATGCCATGTCCCAGCCTGCTTCAAGTCTCCCATCATTGTCCCTGTCCCCAAGAAGCCCCGGATCACTGAACTTAATGACTACAGGCCTGTGGCGCTGACGTCTGTAGTCATGAAGTCATTTTGAACGCCTGGTCTTGCCCCACCTCAAGTCCTTCACCTCCTCCTGCTGGACCCCTGCTGACCCCCTGCTGGACCCCCTGCAGTTCGCCTACAGAGCCAACAGGTCTGTAGACGACACAATAAAGCTGGCACTCCACTTCATCCTGCAGCATCTGGACTCCCCGGGAACCTACGCCAGGATCCTGTTTGTGGACTTCAGCTCTTCATCAAACACCATCCTCCCTGCTCTGCTCCAGGACAAGCTCTCCCAGCTCAACGTGCCTGACTCCACCTGCAGGGGGAGCAAGTGACTTCCTGACAGATCGGAGGCCAGTGCGTGCGGCTGGGAAGAATGTCTCAGACACTCGGACCACCAGCATAGGAGCTCCTCAGGGCTGTGTACTTTCCCTCTGCTCTTCTCCCTGTACACAAACTGCTGCACCTCCAGCCACGACGACACCGCCCTCATCGGGCTCATCTCGGACGGGGATGAGTCTGTCTACAGGAGGGAGGTGGACCGGATGTCTGTGTCCTGGTGCAGCGGTAACAATCTGGAGTTCAACGCCCAGAAGACAGTGGAGGATGATCGTGGACTTCAGGAAAGTCACAGCCCCCCAGCCCCCCCTCATTCATGACAGAACTCCCCCATCACCACCGTGGACTCCTTCCGCTTCCTGGCACCACCATCACCCAGGACCTCAAGTGGGAGCCCTCCATCAGCTCCCTCAATCAAGAAGCCCAGCAGAGGATGTACTTACTGCGGCAGCTGAGGAAAGCCAAGCTGCCAGTGCAGATGATGGTGCAGTTCTACACGGCCATTATTGAGTCCATCCTCACCTCCTCCATCACCGTTGTTGGTACGCTGGAGCCACAGCCAGGGACAAACAGAGACTACAGCGCCCTCTGCTGGAGCCACAGCCAGGGACAAACAGAGACTACAGCGCCCTCTGCTGCGAGCAACAGCCAGGGACAAACAGAGGACTACACGCATTGTGCGTTCTGCTGAGAAGGTGATCGGCTGCAGACTTCCATCTCTGCAGGACCTGTACGTCTCCAGGGCTCTGGGACGAGCAGGTCGGATCACAGCTGACCCTTCTCACCCTGGACATGGGCTATTTTGAACCACTCCCCTCAGGCAGGAGGCCACTCCCCTCAGGCAGGAGGCTACGGTCCATCCGGACCAGAACCTCCCACCACAAGAATAGTTTCTTTCCCTCTGCCGTTGGACTCATGAACACTTCTAAACACCTGTCACTTTAACTACACTCTTCATCACTCACTGTTCACTTTCTGCACTACAACTTTAAACTTAACTGTAAACTTGTGTACATAGAAATGCCCTATTTTTATTGTATAGTATTAAATTTAAATTGTTTCTTAATGCCCTTTTGATGATTTCAATATATGTTGTTTTATTATTGCTCAGTGTTTTGTGTTGCACCTTCAGGACGAGACAAGTTCCTGTGTCTGTGAAGTTTGTTCATTGACAGTGGAAATAAACTCTGATTGTGATTTAAATGTGACTAAACTGGACTGGAGCCAGTGAAGAGACTCCAGCACCGGCGTGAAGTGCTCTCTCACTGAAGTGTCCTCAAACTCACTGACCAGGATAATACGGTCTCACTGTAATTGCAAAGGATTCTGGGACATAATGACTGCTACAGTAAAATGACACTGGTGCGTTTGGATGGGGAAAACTGACCAATCACAGAAGAGATTGAAGCAGAGGCTTCACAAGAACATTTTCATGGATTTGTGCGTTTTATTACTTTTTACAGTTGATTATTAGAAGAAAATCAAAGCTATTGTTCAAGTGCAGTGAGGAAAGTATGTGAAGTGCTGGTTCTGCACGTTCTCTCAGGAATGATGGAGTCTGACATGTTCCTCGGTGCGTTTCCACTGTGGGAGACACACTCGAAAATAAAACATCCAGAAATCACATTGTATCATTTTTAAAATATTTATTTGTATTTTATTGCTGCAAATAAGTATTTGAACAACTGAGAAAATCAGAGTTCATATTTGGTGCAGAAGCCTTTGTTTACAGTTCCAGAGGTCGAAGGTCTGCTGTGGTTCTGGACCAGGTTCTCCAGCAGGACTTTGGCCCACTCCTCCACACAGATCTTCTCTAGATGTTTCAGGTTTCAGGGCTGTCGCTGAGCAACACAGAGTTTCTGCTCCAAAGATGTTCTACTGGCTTTAGAACCTTGAACCTCTGGCGTTGTATTGAGAGTGATTCGTGCATTTGCTCATGGCGTCTTTATCTACAACAAACCTTTTACAGTAAGAATCGTTTGACACTTTTCAGACAATATTGTTTCCAAATGATTTCAGCAGAACTCAAACTTCAGTAAAGTACAGATACCGAGATATTTTAGTTTACAGTACTTCTACTGTTGTACTTTGTTACTTTGAAAGTCTCCACTGCAGTGAGGAGCAGAGGAGCAGAGTTTGAACCTCCAGCATTGTTACAGGGGCAGAAATATGGGAACAGTTTCTCCCTGAAGCAGAAGTCGGAGAAGGAGAAGAGATGATCTGCAGAATCTGCGTCATAAAAGGAGACCAGACCCTCATCATAGTCCACAAACACCCCGACCTTCTGAGGAGCTCGCTGCAGAGGCAGACGGACAGCAGGGCCTTCAAATGTTTTGTACTTATCTTTGTTTCTCAGCCCAATGCACCAGAATCCATGCTCAGGACTCACAGTGATCTTTCCCTTCCTCTTGATGGACTCTTGGGCCACTCCTAAAGTCCACTCGCTTTTCCCTTTGACCTGAACCTCAAAGTAAAACCTGCCTGAGGAGAAAACTCTGCTTTCCCAGAACATTAACATATCGATCAAACCTCAGAGGAGAATCTGGGAGCTTCTTCTTCACATCTCCACAATACGCCTGTTTGAGATCTTCAGACAGAACAAGCCGAGGATGAGCAGTGTTCTGGATCCAGAGTGACGTCCACCACAAACTGCTGCACTCTCCTCAGCTCAGCTTTGTTAAGTCTTCAGAGAGAGATGTTTCCTCCAGCTCAGACAGAGCCCGGGCCTCGCCACTGCCCTCACACGTCTCTGGCTCAAAGCTCACGCTGCTCCACTCCTTCAGCCCAGCAGGGGGCGTGAGTGCAGGGCAGCGCTGTAGTGAAAGTGGAGGGGGTCTTCTTGAGGGCGTGAGAGCCGCTCCGCCTCAGTGCTGCTCTTCTCCAGCTCACAGATCTCCTGTTCCAGCTGCTGCCCACCAGCTCCTGGGGCTCGTCTGATGGCTCCGGCTCTGCTTCTCCTGAAGCTCCTCTAAGAAACCGTCCTGACGCCTCTGAACAGACTGCATGAGAGCAGTGAAGGTCTGCAGCCCCTCAGCCCCTCTCTCTGTGGACCTCTGTGTCACTGAGCTCCACGCAGCGCTGGATCTCCTGGACCTTCAGCCTCCTCTGCTCCACCATGTACTGGCTCTGAGCCTGAGTGACCTGCCAAGAGAGGACCTCCTGCGCTCACACGCCTCCTCCAGAGACAAACAGCTCATGGTTCTTGTGCTCTAGAACGGAGCACATCATGCACACGATCTTCTCCTCAGTGCCACAGAAGAAGCTCTAGGGGCGCAGGTGTGTGGGGCACATCCTGTCTTCCAGGTTCTCCACAGGCTCCATCAGCTGGTGTTTCTTCAGCCCAGAGACTGTGAGATGAGGCTGGAGGTGGGTCTCACAGAACGAGGACAGACAGACCAGGCAGGACTTCAGGGCCTTCAGCTTGGGCTCAGAGCAGACGTCACATGACACCTCTCCAGGTTTGGAACGCTGGTGACTTTGACCTTTCAGACTCTAGTTTAAACTGAGAGACCATCTCCAGGAGCAAAGTGTTCACAGTGAGCTCAGGTTCTTCTTGTCATACCTCCTTCTACACAGAGGACACCTGCAGTAGGCCCTCAGGGCGCCCAGGTCTCACAGATGCAGCGTTTGCAGAAGTTGTGTCCACATGGAGTGGACACTGGCTCAGAGAAGACCTCCAGGCAGATGGAGCACAGGAACGTCTCCTCAGAGCTCCTTTCACTTGTGGAGGACATGTCTGAACACATCACAGTAGTAAGAGAAAACTCTTTTTAGTACAGGAAATGTCACAAATGTCAAAAACTCCAGGAAGGATGTGGTGAAGAAGAGTTGTTGCAGAAGCCCTGAGCAAGAGCGAAAAGGTGCAAAGTATGTGTTTTCCCCGCGGTTGAAGACATCTTAATGAGAGTTGGTCTGAGCAGAGTTTGCAGTAGAAACAATCAAGGAAACAAGCAGGAGTAGAAGTTCAGTTCTTCGCCCGCGTTGTGCTGACGACGGATTTGCTCAAAGGCATGAAGATTTAACATAAAAGTACAATCTTATAAATCAAGTCCAAACCAGGAAGACGCGCCCAAATGTAAAGGACAATCCAGAAGAGCTGGAGGTTCTAGTAACACTGACCTGGAGCAAAACTGCAGGCTTGGAAGCCCCTGACGTGCCTTTGAGCAAACTGAAGGTTGATCTGCAATGGCAGAGGAGGTGCGCTGGGGAGGGCCTCTGGGAGGGGCCTCTGAGGAGAGGCCCCTCTGAGGAGGGGCCTCTGAGGAGGGCCTCTGAGGGAGGGGCCTCTGGGCGAGGGCCTCTGGGACTCTGGCGGGCCTCTGTGAGGAGGGGCCTCTGGGAGGGGCCTCTGGGAGGGCTCCCTCTGGGAGGGGCTCTGGGGAGGGCTCTGGGAGCATCTGTGTTCAATTTGTCTCACAAATGTCTCATGGAAATTCTAGTTCAATTCAATGTATTTCTGTAACCGGCAAAATCTCAATCGACAGTGAAAAACAGGTTGACACAATGTTCATAGGAAATGAGCAAATGTCCCAGAGCGCCCCCTGTCCTTAGAGCCTCCTTCGCTGCAGGAGAAACAGAAGGAGAGCCTCCTCCTGCCACAGACAAAGAACCATCAGGAGAGGAGTTCATCTAGTGTCCGCGAGTAACAAATATGCAGGGTAATAATAAAAACAAATCAAATCAGAGTTGAAATAATGATTTAAAAACATGAACAACTCTTCAAAATGAACAGCAGAGGCTGAAAGAAGGATCCACCCATACCTCCTGTGACACTGCTCCACAGAGCTTGTACAGAAGGTAAGTAAGAACTTACAAAGGACAGTTCCTGCTCCACAGAACGAAGCTGTAAGATAGGTAAGAGAAGGAAACTTACAAAGGGACAGTTCCTGCCTCAAAGTTCTAAGTTACTGAACACACTAAAATGTCTTTTTATAAATATAAGTTACACCAATTGTAAAACTCTGAGTTTTTATCACTCCATGTGACATTTTACTTCAGGAAAACTTGAAATAGACTTACGTATGGTTAGGAGCCATTTTGTCTCCCATCGATCGGGTTCATTTGGGTCACACTGGGGGCTACGGTTGGAAGAAGCTAATTGTGGTTTCTCAAAGTGTGCGAGGTGGTTGAGGAGCAGAAGAAGAGAACTCGTTGACCCGAGCTTCTGTCTTTTCATTCATTCACAAGAAACGGAGAACACAGAACCACCACGCCCACAGACCACCAGCCCACAGACCACCAGCCCACAGAACACCAGCCCACAGAGACCACCAGCCCACAGACCACCAGCCCACAGACCACCAGCCAGCCCACAGACCACCAGCCCACAGACCACCAGCCCACAGACACCAGCCCACAGACCACCCAGACCACACCAGACCCACCAGCCACAGACCATCAGCCCACAGACCCACCAGCCCACAGAACCACCAGCCCACAGACCACCAAGCCCACAGACCACCAGCCACATAGACCACCAGCCCATCAGCACCATCCAGCCCACAGACATCACGCACCACCACAGCCACAACCACTGACCACCAGCCCACAGACCACCAGACCACCAGCCCACAGACCACCAGCCCACAGACCACCAGCCCAATAGACCACCAGCCCAACATTGTCCTGGGAGCTCGTGCCCAGAAATGGAGTTCTCCCCGAGTCTAGTTTCTGTCTTAGTGTTTGTACCTCCTGTTCACACAAAGGCAGATCCTCGCTTTCCTGCCCTTTGACCTCTCGTGCCCACAGTGTTAGGCCCACAGTGTTAGGGTTCCACAGTGTTAGGGCCCACAGTGTTAGGGCCCACAGTGTTAGGGCCCACAGTTAGGCCCACGTTGTAGGGTCACAGGTAGACAGTTGAGGGCCACAGTGTTAGGCCCACAGTGTTAGCCCACAAAAGTGTTAGGGACCCACTGCCACGAGTGTTGGGCCCACTGTAGGGCCCACAGTGTTAGGGTCCCATTAGGGCACAGTGTTAGGCCCACGAGTGTTATGTCACAGGTTAGGGCCCACAGTGGCCCAGGGCCCACAGTGTTAGGGCCCACAGTGTTAGGGCCCACAGTGTTAGGCCCACAGTGTTAGGGCCCACAGTGTTAGGGCCCACAGTTAGGGCAGCAGCAGAACAGATTCACCTATATTTAATATGTAGCCACCAGGGTGCAGTGTGGAGGAAGTCATATATTGAACGCTACAGGTGTTTTTGGTGGCTGAGGTTGCGGCCGGTCACGGGAAGGTCACGCGGTTTTCACGGCGCAGCCTGAAACCAACACCAGACTAGACCAGAACGCAGCACTCAGACCAGACACCAAGACCGAAGAATAGAATGTGGTCCAAACCCACTAACACATTTACTTACCACATACACAATTGAGGAGAAGACACACAATGCGTCTAGGTCCCTGGTGGTCCTAGTCCTTGTTCCGGTCTAGTCCTGGTCTAGTCCTGTCCTAGTCCTGGTCATATCCTGGTCTAGTCCTGGTCTAGTCCTGGTCTAGTCCTGGTCTATCCTGCGCTCTAGTCCTGTTCAACAGAGCTGGTTCTTGTCTAGATTCCTGGTCAGGCTATTTTTATTCCCGAGGCCAACGAGCTGCGTCATAATTAAGTTAGAAAACGTCACATGACACCACTTAGAGCAGCAGCAGCGGAGCGAGGACCAGGTGAGGCGGACCAGGAACGACCAGAGCGACCAGGGCGACAGCAGCGACCAGGACGGCGAGGGACCAGCGGAGCGGACCAGGAGCGAAGGGCGACCAGCGGACCAGGAGCCATGCAGGAGCGGACCATTGCGGACACGCAGCGGCATCTATCTGAGCCTTTGACTCTTTCGCAGCGGACCATGCCGATCGTTCCATCCACAGAAATCCATGACTCAGGTACTAACTGAAGACATAGGACGTTTCAGTGCGAGCGTGACCAGGTGCGCTTGGCCATGCCAGTGCCGTACGCTATGCTGGTGACCTCACGACTTGAGTCAAAATCCATAAAACTCCTGCGGTACGTGTACCAGATCCTCAGTCACATTCACTAGGTATGTTCACAACGAGATATGTAAAGCGACGTGGCACGGCCATCTTCTAGGTGCCAGGCACGTGTTCGCATCGCATACAAAATGACAGAGCATGAATGAACTGTCACGGCCCGCTTGAGCTACTTCACTCGGTTTCCCATGATACGAATATTCCCTGCGGACGTACACAATCCTGTCCATCACATCACACTGTTGTTTACCAAGTGTTAGGTCCACAAACGACTTATTTGCATAAAAAAGCTCGACTGTGTCAATGCATGTTCGGCTCTTGGACATTTGGCACGTGCACGCTGGTGCTAGGCTGCCGGAACAGTGCGCATGTGGAAGCTGGCGCTACCCTTACAACTATCGTAACTTTCCAGTGCATGAATGTGTAGTGTTAGTAAAGTGTTCAGTCAAAAGGTCTGAAATAGAACTGTTGGCTCACTGCGTTTGAGTACATTTACACCTCCGGTATTTACAGTGATTTCGCAGTAACTGTAGTAACTGCTGGCATGCGCTTTGATGATTCGTCGTGTGTGTTAAGTGTGCGTGTGTGTCATGCGTGTAAGTTGTGTGTGTGTGTGTGCATGTGTGTATGCGTGTGTGCTATGTGTGTATGTGTGTGTGTGTGTGCGTGTGTGCATGTGTGTATGTGTGTGTGTATGTGTGTCATGTGTGGTATTTGTGTGTGTGTATGGTGCATGGTGTGCATGTTGTGTAGCATGTGTGTGTGCTGTGGGTCATGTGTTAGTGGTGGTGTATGCGTGTGTGTGTGTATGTGTGTGTGTGCATGTGTGTGTGTGTGTGTTGTGTGTACATGTTGTGTGTGATGTGTGTGTGTGTGGTAGGGTGTGTGGTACCAGTGTGTTGTGTGGCGATGGTGTGTGTTGTGTGCTGCATGTGTGTGCTGCTGTGCTAGTGGTGTGGCTTGTGTGGCTTGGATGGTAACGTGTGTGTGTGTGGCATGGATGTGTTGTGTTGCAGGTGCAGGTTTGTGTGCATTCGTCTGTGTGTGTCGCTGTGTATTGACATTTAAGTGTGTGTCATGTGTGTATGCGGTGTGTGTATGTGTACACGGTCTGTGTGTGTGTGTGGTTTGTGTGTGTGCATGGGTGCATGTGTATATGTGTGTGTGCGTCTG